>JAYRBW010069539.1:0-27125 GCA_036023295.1 Invenusta paracnida | reverse complement strand
TAATTTTAATGGGGCGGCGGCCCCCCCCCCACTCCCCTTACCTCAGTCCCTTAGGCTTGGCCGCCTATGCAATCTAATCGAATAATAGCATATTATCAAAATAGCCAAAATGACCAAAAATTGACAAAATGGTCAATTTGGCTTATAAATATGGATTAAAAAGTTGACCTGATTGAGCAAAACCATTGTGATTTTTGGATTCAGCACATGAAAATTGACTATTATCAGTTAAAAAAACCTAGACAATAAATTTGTTGTTGACCAGTCTAACATATGCTATCACTAACATTGAATTAATTTTTTCCAGGGCAGTATAGTTATTAAGAATAAAGTTTAATAAATTGTATTTATATAAGGTTTGTTTAACTTTTCAGTAATAATGTAAACTAGTAGCCTTATATAAATTATAAAACAATTATATTTTTCTACTTATTGATTGGCCTTCTTAGGCTTGACCTTAATATAGTTTAAAATTAAATTAAAAAATCCTTTTAACCCTTTTAATACAATTGTCACAAATGTTATGATGCTAAGTAATTTGCTCTGTACAGCATGTGTCATAATAGTTATGATACTAGTTCTCTAGTTAAGACATTCTACTATCAAATAGACTTATATAGTAAATTGGAGATATATACACCCAGCCAGCAAAGCAAGCATACTAAACACAATCATGTCTGGTGATAGGATTAATTAAATAATACCAATTGAGTAACCTGCAGTCTATGTATGTTGTATGGTCAACTCTAATTTTTCAAATTTAGTCAATAAAATGTGAGAATTGAAGTAAATAGAAAACTAAATTATTTAATTAAGATTATAAGTGATTCTAAAGTATAAAAATATTAATTACTTCATCTTCTTCTTAACATTTGAATAGGTAAGAGTTTGGCCTGGTTTTGATGAGCAGTCAAATTTGAGACCAGTTTTCTTTAGTGCTCCAGCGATTGCTCCCTCCATCTGGATGTCAATCACTTGGATACTCTTGGTTTTTGCCATCTTTTTCTATCTAATGATTTATTACAGTAGATAGTTAACTATACAAAAAAAAATCTGGATGGCTAGAAAACTTTAATCTTTCAAGTCACCTGCCAATAAGTCACCACTATTCACCAGCCAACATATGCATTCCATAGCTTTGAAGAAAGCTACATCAAAGGTGTGCTAAGTTTGGTGGCAGTAATCTCTGCACATGGTCAGCCACATCATTATACACCTGTACATGCCACACAACCTATTCTCACTCAAAAATAAGCCACAGCCATGCAGGCAATGCAAGTCCCAGTCAAAATGATTTGATTTATTTGCACCCAATTTTCTGGTAAACCTGTGTTATATGTTGGTCAATATTGGGTCAAGCACCATCAAGGGTAATTAAGTCATAAATGTCTGCTTGACTGTTTTTAACTATCCTATAGTTTGATAGGACATATAATTCTCTTTGTCCATAATCTGAATCACATATATAAAATTACATATATATATTATTTTGCTCATAATAAATACCTACATATTTGTTATACTCTCATCTTACAATACTGTATATAACTTTGAATTTATACTATGTAGAAATGGCTAAACTATTACTATACTAAATAAAAAATATGTAAAAATATTCATGTGAAAGTTAAAATGTCAAATAACTATATTTACTATAAAGTTTATTGACAAAAACATTATATTGAAAATGTTCAAAAGGGTCAAATTAAAATGATTAAATATCATCTTTTTTAGAAATAATAACTTATGTTATTCATTTATATTACATTTATATTACATTTTTGCATAGATTTACTATTATTTACAATTTATTACATACAGAAATATTTTCTGTTTCCAAAAAAATGTAGTTTTTTGCAGTATCCAATATCTTATAACCTATTGATAAATATTTATAATATTAGATATTTACAGCATCAATGCATAAATTTAGCTAAATTTGTGAAATTTAAATTTGCCATCTTGCTCAGTAAATAAGTTGACATACTTTTATGCTTAAAGGGTTAATATTTTCCTTTAGTCAGTTTATAATAGTCTTTACTTTTAGAACAAGTAAAGTAAAATTGATTTTATTAGTATTTGGTAAATGTTATAAAATCTTTCCTTTAAATGTAATTATATTATATTAATATACAGTGTAGTGTACTATACATATTTCAAAAAGTAATACAGCAAAAAACAAATATAGCACTTATAAATGTAATATATTTATATTTAATAAATACTCTATTAACTCTAAAATGTAATAAGTTATTTAACTAGGAAATAAAAATTATTTGACATGAATAGTTTTTATTAGTATAATAAATACTAGTATAATTATATAACTTATTTTAAAATACTTAATAAAAAATTATTTATATTTATAAACTAATAATTAATAGAATTTAAATAAAAATAATAATTATATATATAATCATAATATTTAAATATACAGATATAATATATAATTGTTATATCACCATATCAAAAAGTAATGTCATATAATTATACTGAAATTTCCACTAAATTTAATTATCAAAAACAATTATTTTATATTTTTTTTGTGATACAATTTCTCACAATCAATATAATTTTCACAGTGTAAAAATTTCCAATCTATATATACCTAATTTTATAGAAGGAACAAAATACTAAATTTTGACTTAGTAAAACAATAACAATACAAACCACTTATTATTTAAATAATATAATTTAAATGTTTTTTATATATAATTTTAAATTATTTGCATTAAAGTTAAGTTTGTTTTGATATAATAATTATTAAATATTGACTAGTAATTTTTGTCAAAAAATATTATCAAAATATGAAGTTTGGTAATTTATGAAATAAGAAAAATGTTATATTATTATGTTTCTATCATTAATTTTAAACATTTTGGTTTTAGTAATTATAAGTAAAATAATATAGCAAAATGTACCTACATATTTATTATATTATATGAATAGTAATAAAGTTATACATATTTTCATAATATTTAATAAAATATATAAAATGTGGTAATAAAATAGGCATAGAAATAATTAAGTTAATAAATTCAGATAACATGTCTATTTTATGACAGGTATATATTATAATATTGTGATATACAAAACTGTTCCTATAATTGATTTTGAACAATTAGAATTTAATAATGATGAGAAAAATACAATAGAAAAATTTTCATATTTAAATATTAATAATAATAAAATTATATATATAACCCAATATTTAATAAAACACATACAATTTGGTGATAAAATAGGTGTTACAATAGTTAAGTTAATAGTAACAGATATATTTCTATTTTATGACAGGTAAATCATCAAAAAGCTGGTGACTTTCTTGGTGCACCACTGCCTTCATTTCTTAAAGGTAGTATTTTTGTTTTGTAATTGGGATTGCAGATTTGTACAATTTACAGTTACTTTCTCACAGCATCCAGGTAGCATTGTGAAGTTGTTGTCATTATGATTGGACCTTCAAGTATAGTCTTGTTGCTACATTTGTATTACTTTATATATAATACACATGTTTCTCCAACCTTGTTACTAGGTCTGATAGATGTATATACTCTTCTAGGCTCTACAATAAACATTAAAATAGTCTACAGGGATGTCTAGATCTATAATTTGCTTGTACCTTTCCAGATTAGCATACACAGAATCACACTCCATCTGAGTGACCCTTTTCAAGATATTTTTTTAAATATTACTGGAACTGACGATTTTGCATTCCAGATGCTCAAGGCAGAGATGAGAGTGTTGTTCCTATTCTGAGCTCCATAGCTATCACTCTAGATGATGATCTCAGCCAAGTCTGGATGCTTGATATACCACTCTATGTAGTTCAACTGGCATCGAGTGAAGATATTTGCAGTTAGTTTAGCATTGACTTTGGTCCTCAAATAACAGCAAATGTATTGGTTACTGCAATTATACAGTATAGTTGTGTATGTTCAGTTTTGTCCTAAAGTAAAGGTCTGCTATTGCTGCTTTTTTGGAAGAGTTTGCATAGCTTGGACATCTACTGTCAGCATCAACAACTCATCATTGTACAATGACTTGTCAGCTTGCTTTTTGAATCTTGCTGATTCTTTGAGCTTTACATGTTTTTGATAGTCTTCCTCTAATATTTTTAAAGCTGTAGGCTCAACAGTTGTCACAAAGCAAAGATCTTTTCTAGGCTGCCAGATCCCAATGTTCTTCATCCTCAGAAGACCTTGAATTATTAATTAAGACCTTCACTAATTGCTGTATAAGAACGATAAGTAACGTTCAATAAACCCTCACTGACTACATAATATTATACATAATGTGTGATAATATTAAAATTAATAAACATACTTAATAGGGCATTATAGGAGATTGGGTCTACTATGTGACTAATTCAGAACAAATCAGACTCGGTTATAATAGATTGGCAATAATTGCATGATTATTTCTGCACCCTGTAGATTCACAGTTTTGTTTTTGTTAATCATTAATAATTAATTAAAAAATATATTTTTTTACATGTTTAGGGTATGGCTGTATTTCAATCTGAAGAATATGAATGTACCAAAAAGTTAAAATTGTATGAAATGTAGAATAGCAGTTTTTGCACTGAGCAAATTATGTAGATTAGCAGAAATTGTATGATGATGACGATATCTCACTATGAAATACTATTATAATAATAATAAATGTATTTAGTCACACAATCTGTACAATATAAACTTAAAGTGTGTAGGAGTGTCAAATTATATATAAATAACATCGCAATTTAGAGAGAAAAAAAAGTTTATATATTCATAAAGGTCAGATGGCAAGACGTCATTCTACAAACCAGGACCAGCTAATGACAAGGTTCACTTTACATGTGTGACTGAACTTATTGGAGAGGTCTTAAAAAATGGATAATTCTGTGATCTATAGTTTTCCATGACATACATATATGACACTCTTTTTAATTGAATAATGTTCATTTATTGCTTTGTTTGATTATAAATTCGAGTAAATCAGCTTTATTCATGTTTATCAGTACATAACTTTCAACCATGAAACTATTATACATAACTGACAAATAAATATTTACTAAATTAAGTTTGTTAAATGTATTTTTACTGTTAACATATAATCACTTCAACATTTCTTTTCGTCATTTTGTCTGGGTTTTTTGCAATCCTAATATTTGCAGATCGCAAAACTTACTTTGTACAAATATATGTTTAATTTAAGTAAACCATGTATAATGAACAGTTTGATCTCAATCTCAATGCCATGAATTCTATTTTAGTGAAATTTTATTAGTAGCTTATATATTCTAACTAAAAATCTGAATAAATTTACTTTAAACCCAATGATAGTATACTTTATAATTTAAAATAACATGTCTGTGTTTACTGTGTATGTATAGCAGCATTTCAAACTGGAATATACATAATTGTGTACAGAAATAAAATTTGACATTAAGCAGACATGATATTATTTTGAATGCTTAATTGTTATTATAGAATATATATGGACATAATTGCAATATTTTATTAGGATCATCTTCGTAGAGAATCAGACAACTAATTGCCTAGAAAAGGTGGCAATTTTCTCATTTCAAAATGTTGAATGCATATTTAAATTGTATACCAATTTCAGAAGCTATTTGTCTGATAGATTGAAATATTTTTTGAGTAACAGCACTGTAATACATTTTGTTCTCGTCTGACGTTGCAGATTTTGGTCTTCCAGATCTGCCAAAATCAGAAGTTACGCTTTTTTCAAGAAATCGATTTTTCTAGTATATTACTATTGAAATTAGTGTTACTTTTTTATATTTTACATAAAATAATCTAACTTTCCTAGCAGTTATCGTTTGTAACAGCAGCACACGACATGAAATAAATCCTTTCTTCAATTGAGAAATCAATCTATATTTTATATCAATATAATACCATGACATCGAAAGTTACAATTTAAACCATCAAATTTGATAATGTATATTGATATACGAGTAATATATAGACAACTACATCGACAAAGACTTAAATTGATACACCCTATAGTGTGGTAATTCTAAAGTGTGTACTTAGAAATTCATCTATTTACTAAATAATCTGTGTGTACTGTATAGTGAAAACAATCGCTAATAATTCCTGTTATTCATTATTCTAGTCAAGATATGGACTACCGGAATGGGGGTACAGAAGCATATCACGATCATTTCTGTAGCACAAACAATCCAATGTTTGGGACTTTCTTTTTCAAGAAGAAGAATGAACGAATTGACTGGAAACAGTTGGGTATGTACTCAAAAGTAGTTTCCATTCCAAATGCAATTATTGTTTTGCTTTTAACGAAGACGTTTATCAGGCATGATATTAGTTTAATATTGTTTTATTTTCAATGAAAATTTAGCAAAAAGTAAATTTTTTAAGATTAATATATATATATATATTGTTATTGTTAACCTAATTTACCTTTATACATAATTCGATGCATCTAATAATAAACAATACTATTTTTATGGATGCATGTATTTGATAATGACATTTAATACTTTCTCAATCATAGGAACATTTTTTGATGCTAGATGAGGCTGGTCTTGGTATGAATCTGGAGTATAAACATTTTATTTTCAGATATTTGATAAGTTAATAATTATATAAATCAGTTAGATTGAATTTCTCAATGAAGACAACTTTTGGTTTAAAAATTATTAGCATGGAACCGAAAAAGTGGACTGCGTATACTATTTTCTAATATTTCGTATAATTTTTCCACCTTCATGCGCAAACTACATCTTAGCATTCTAATGTAATGTCTTAGATCAAATTTAATTATATTATATACATTATTTTTGATCAATATTTATATTATTTTTGTCAATAATTTTTAATATTGATAATAAATTAATAATAATTTTTTTTTATAAATTGTATTTGTGAATGTGATTATTTATTTTGTTTATGTGCTTTTGCAATCTATAATATTTTGAATTTAATACAATAAATATTTTTGTAGAAAATAAAATCAGTTTTAATTTAATAGGTTAAAATTATATTACTTTATTATATTATTGGTAATGTATCAATTTTAAATTTACGCGGCATGAGTTAACAATTGTACAGTACATATTGTGTCTATTTCTTTTGTGTGAATTTTAGCGTCAGTTGACCTTGATCGTGTGATACAACAGCTTGACTTTCGTGCTCTTCAAGAAAATCTCATCAGTGTCGCCTTTTGTGATGCAGAATTGGAATTTGTAAGTTTATCTCGATTTCGACACTATTAACTCATTGTTAACGTATATGTATATGTAAGTATATCGAAATATAAATATTGTCAACATAGATAGATAAAACTTTAACACATAGTGTTATTAATGACTTTTACTTATATAAAGGGGAGCCAAAACGTATTGGAACTTAACATAGTTTTTTATGTATGACAATCAACGCACGTTTCGAATCATCAAGATTCAGCAGCAGAAAAAAATATACACAAAGTGAGCGATGAATGTAAATAAATGTAACTAAAACAATGACAATGAAAAACACAGGGAAACAGATTATAATACAATTATTTAACAATAAAAAGCTAGAAGGGAAAGACTACAAGCATAAACTTAAAGTAACTAGTCAATTAGAGCAAGGTCAAGTATGGATCAATCCACTATAGATTGAGCATGGTCCAGAATTTTAAAATAAAAAAAGATTTGACATTCAGTTACAAGAAAGCAAAAGCATAATGTTTAGATTTTCTTACTCCAAAGCGACGTTTGGTTCGACTTATATAGGTCGAAAGTTTTAAAGCCAAATTGTAGAGTGTTATGGATAGGAATAAATCTTTTAAATTTCTCAACCAAATAACTAAATGGAAAACATTTTATTTAAAAAAGAAGAGAGATATTAAAAAACTACTGGGGATAATTATTATTTAAAAAAAATGCCAAATTTACAAATTTAAATGTGAAATAAGGACCAAGATGAAGAAATATTTTATGTACTGTTGAGAAGACATAACAGGAGACCTCTCATTAGAAACCGTAATATCAAGAAAATGAATAGTATGATTGTTCTCTTCTTCAAAGGGGAATTGAATATTGTTATGTTGGGAATTCATGGGTTTATGGAATTTTGTAGTGTCATAATCGAAATTGTTAACAATAAGAAAGGTATTATCAACATGACAATGATAAAAAATTGGTTTACATGGAGCAGAATTAATACAATTGTTTTCATTACTGCTAATAAAAAGATTTGCAAGGGCAGGACCCAAAGGTGACCCCATATCAACACCATCAATTAGTTTGAACGTAAAATTCACCAGATGTGGTATAATGTAAAAGATGTTTAAAGTGCTTTATGTCAAAATGAGGTTTAGAATTATTGTTATTATTATAAACGATGCTAAGAGCTAAATTTCTTCTAGGAGAACATTAGTAAAAATACTTACAACATCAAAACTAAGTAGTTTACAATTATGTGGAATATTTATTAAGAATATAAATAAATTCCAGAAGAAGAAGTGACATACATTTTGTTAAGAATATAGGTTTATAATGATATTATGCAAGTGTAATAAACATATATAAACATCATAAACTTTATTATGTTCCAATACTTTTTGACTCTCCTTTTTATAATTAAGATTTGTTTTTGAAGCAAAGACTATCTATCCCTGATAGTGTCATTAATTAGGCTTGTTCTAAATAAAAGGCTTCTAAATGAGCCATTATTGTCCGCGATAATATTGAAATTAATTATTGACGTATGCTCTATAAGTATACATATATTATATTCATAGTTGACAGTGACAGTTTTATATTATATAGCTTGTCAGTTTTACTTGCTCATATTTTATTTCATCAAGCAAAATCTAACCATATCACATATTTATTTTTTTAGAGTTGTTGATAAGATAACTTAGCTATATATAAGATGTCCACCAAATATATTGGAGCCTTACATAGATACACATGGTTTCATAATCTAACAAAACATGTTACGCAATAATGTTTTTAGTTAACTGCAGTCCATTGTTCTTTTAATTAAATAAAACATATCATTTCATGTTGAATAGATATTTGACAGCATCACTTAATTTTTTCTAAATACAAGGTCTAATGATATATTCTTGCGTCTTTCGGGTTGATGTCTTCTATTTTTCTACTCTGTGTTTTTCTTTTGTCTACAACCATTTTTCGTAATTATAAATTATCCCAATTTTTAAATCTTATATTTGTATCGTAGGACCTTCGCAGCACGGACCCCAACTTTGTGAAAATATTTAAATTGTCTCAACTGATAATCGAATATCTCTTGGTATGTATTTGAAATTTTTGTTTATATATATACAACATAAATTTTGGAATTTGTATTTCAAAAATTGTACAGAATCAACATGATTACAATTCTCATTTCTGTTTAATGATATTTACATTTATTAGAAAATTTCATTTTAAATATTATATCATATACAAGTTTTGAAGACATACCTAATATATGTACTTTAGGCATTTTCTAGCAAATAACAGAAATCTCACAATGTATCGCTGTTGGGTTTAATTTCTAATTTGTCTGCATTCTCTGATCTTAGTTTTATTCTTTATTCTTTATATTGATATACTTTTTATCTATTCCTAATTTTAGCATTCACAAGACTACCTCACAAATGCTGTAGCATCTCTGGAACAGAAATCACAAACGTCAACAGAGGTTTGTTACTTTTCCACAATCTAATTTTTGTGAATGAAAATAATTATTTACTAGGAATGCGTATGGTGTGACTGTTTCAAAGGTTAGATTATATTTAATCTAATGGTGCAATATACATAGAAACCTGTGCAGTGCGTTAAAACCACATAAAGTTTGTATTATTCACGCATTCACGCATAATATTTTGACGCATCACGTAGCGCATCACGCATTCATTGTAGATATGTAGGTATTTAATCCGTGGTAGGCGATCCAAGTAATATTATGTTCAATTTAAATAATAATATTATTTCAATGTAGTAGATAATGGATCTATAAATAAATATTAACCAGTTTATCAGATTATGATTAGAAATTATTCCGATTATAGAGATAAAGACTCATGCAGTTTTTTTATATATATTTATCAACTATTAGTGATTTGTGTTTAGTCTACTAAGAAAACTTTAGCAGTGGTAGGAATTCCAATGCGTATGATTTGTTTCTATACTTTTCTAGTTATATACAGAAAAGAAAACACAATTGATAAATACACAATCTATAAATTTATAAACTTAAATGAATTCGTTGTTTCATTTTTAATGGAGCATTAAAAAATTATTAATTTTGAAATTGTTGCCTGTATTGTCTTTTATATTTATGCATTGTAATTAGTTGATTTTCATGTACGCATGTATAACTTTTTTATTCAGCCTTCCGACATTCCACTTAGTTCATGTAAACATGTTTGCTTTATATGAATTATTATAGAATATTTTAGTGTGTACACTACACAGGGTGAGTGATAAGTCACTATACAGTAGTCATATTTAATGTATAACCAAGTAAAATGTCAATATAAAATTATACACATACAAGCATTTATTTACAAAATAATAAGTCAGGATAGGTATTCCAATTGATGTCCATCTGAATTGGTGTACTCTTTGTATCGGGAAATGACACTACAACAAATTTTGGTGCATAAGTCTCTTTCATTGTTAATACGAAGGAACGTATCAGAAATTAACTACTTTAGCTTAAGATCATCGCGATTTCTCGACTTTCTTTAACAAACCTCGTGTTTAACAATGCCCCAAATACTGAGATCCATGGGTGTGAGATCGGGTGGACGAAATGTAGCTATTTTTAGAATTTAAATATATATATATATATTATCAATTCTCTTCTGAACAGTAATCTGTAGTATTAATAACAATGTATAGTGTTCTTGTAACTTGTATAAATCAATGTTCTGTAATTTGATTTACTTATACTAAATAAATATGTTTAGCTTTTGTTTTGTTTTGTTTAAAAATCATTAAATATTTAGTCATCGCATATATTTTCAGAAAAAACATTAAATTTGACGGATATCATTCATTCTTAAATATGGTTGATGTTCGTTTTAAATTAAAAGTAGATGTGACAAACATTTTAGCGATGTTTTTTCATATTTACTAATGAATTAAATGATACCTTTCGTTGTTATTATGTTGAACGTAATGCAATGTAGTTGTCGAACATTTGACTTATATTCTTCAACTGTAGTTTCCATTGATATACTGTGCTTTTGTGAATAAATGAAAATATGTAAACTCAATACCATGATCAGGAGTATTCTGTGATGAGGAAAAAGATCTTGGACAAACAGCGCGAGATCAACGTTTTGAAGATTGAATGCCACAAACGGAAGAAACTTCTCCTGGCCCAGCAACAAATCTTGGACTCCGGACCTCAGTCCTATCAACGCTGCGCTTACTGCCATAAGGCTTTTCTCAACAGTACTTTCCTCCACGCACACGTTCATCGCAGACACGCTGATGTCATGTGCAAAGAGGGACCTGAAGGGGAGGTGCCCACTTCAAATAGGTTGACAGAGAAGGTCCAGGGACAGAGAGTCCTCGTGAGTGCTATTTGCTATATTTTAGTTCCCTGCCCTTTAAATGTAAAAATTTACCCGTAAAATCTATTTTAAATGCCGATTAACTAAATAAGGGCTACTGGTCCTTCATTTTTAAATTTCAACTTATGAAGTACAAATGATAAATAAGTATTCCTTTTTCAATGTCAATTTATTAATCTGAGATCATAAAACGATAACTTCTAAAATAGGCATCAAAGTATCTTTGTGTCTCACATAAAAATAATTGATATAATTTCTTTCATTTACGAGGAAAATACCCTGTTTTTAATATTTTTACTCTTCCTTCTCACTCTTTCTAATCTTGTTTGTGTTTTCTTTTCTTCTACTTTTCTTTTTACTAAACTTGTGGGGCTCGTTTCATAAAACTATTTTAAATCCAAATTATTATGATACAAATGTTAAACTTTTTCATAAATGTTACGATCAAAATTAAAACTTAAAACAATGATATATCGTAAGTATAATATTTTGATCTTTAGTCAATATTTGCTAAAACCAACATTTTAAGTTCATGAAACACTAAAATTGTAAACAAAAAATAACGATTTGTCTTAACTTTTGTGAAACAGGGCTCTGACGTTTATACGTTCAATTACTTCAGCTCCATACCTTTTTATTTGGATAAAATTGTAATTTTTTCATTTCAAGATCAAAGATAACATTTTCCCTGTTATTAACAGTGGTCGTTCTGTTATGCCGTCAACACTTATTAGTCTCTTGATTTTGATAATCTTTACGCTGCTTATAAATTAAGTAATTAATGAATATTATAATCCTTCTAGTTTCAGACAATTACAACGCATACGATACCATGCATACATACCTGATAACTATTGTTAATTTAAGTAGTAGCATTAATTGTTGACTGGATTTAAATATTATTTTCAATTTATATATATAGTTTTTACTGGTTGTTATATACTGAGTACTTATTGGAAAATTAGCTTTTTGTTCTTACTTCTGTAAAGTACATTTTAAATGTTTTATACGTTTGTTAGGTTATAATTTGTTGACAGTTTTATTTTGATTATTAAATATTTTCTATATATTCCATTTAATGCATCCTTCTTACTCTTTTCTATTTCCCTATTTATACCTTTATTTTTATGTTGTTTTATGTAGATGTAAAATATAGCTCTTTAGAAGACAGGTGATTTAACGTGTTTTCGCAAATTTTAAAATATGTATCTATTATATTAATAAAGCGATTGAGATGGAATAACGTGTTTTACTTGGAGGACTTAATAATGTTAAAATATTTTATTCGATTCATGCAGTATTCCACTTCAAACAGTAATTATAGAACAGGTTTTATGTACACTGTAAAAATAAGACGGATTCAATATGTAAATTCATTATGAGTTGGATACTTGTTGCATTTTTCATGTTTGTAATCCATTTTTTCCAGCTATATTATATTAAATAGACATATCCTCACTCCCACTTCAGTCACGGTCTTTAGAGCTTGAATTTCGAGAATTGATGAACAATCTTCGAACGAAGGAAGGACAGCTGGATCTTGAAGCTGGTCGAGTTGATCTCTCTCATCTTCAGAACTGGAAGGACGACATGACGGCTCAGCACAAGGTATAGAATCTCAGAACACCCTTAGACATCTTATATATTTAACTTTTAACATGTAATTGGGGTTTTTCGTTCAATATTGAGATAAAAACCAAAGCGATATTAATCGATTTAAGATTAAATGGATGTCATCCTGCAGATTGAACATTTTTGATTGCTTTATATAGTATAACAAAATATTTAGTTAAATTTTAATGTACTGGTTGGTACTGGTTTAAATCATTTCGAAATAAAACTTCAAAGAAACTTATTAAATAATATAGCAATAATCAATATATTCTTAACAATTAAAATTGCTTAATTCTCAAACAAGATTAATTTTATTTTTGTTACAAACAAAACAACTATAATTTAATTGTGACAGAATTTTTTGTGTTTTATGAAAAGTCATTAATGCTCTGAGAATTTTGCTAAGAATTTTATTGAATTATTGTAAATACTTTTTGTTTAAATAATACAGTGAATTATAGTTAACAAGTACATCTTAAACATAAAAAATAGTTATTTATAAAATACAAAGTCATTTGATAATTAATATTCTAATATCTTTAACAAGTAATCACCGATTACCTGTACATTTAATACTGTTATTGCGTGACATTTTATAAGAGCGAATTTTAAATTAAGCAAACATTAAACTGAGCGAAAGAATAAAGGAACATTAAAATTGTTCAATCTTTGAATTGAGCGAACATTAAACTGATCGAAAGATCAAACGAACATTAAAATTGGTCAATCTTTAAATTAAGTGAGCATGAAACTTAGCGAACTTTAAATTAAACAAAAATTGATTTTTTATAAAAATATATTTAATTTATTAAATAAGGATTTAAGGCAATCAAGTAAGGCATTGAGCGAACTTTAAATTAAGCGAAAATGAATTTTGTATAAAAATATTAATTGATTGAAGATATAAATATTTAAATTGAGCGGAGATATAAATATTTAAACTGAGCCATTTTAAGGTTTCTTTATTCTTTCGCTCAGTTTAAAGTTCGCTTTCATGAAACGTCACTAAACAATTTTCGCTCAATTACTGTTCGCTTAATTTAAAGTTCGCTCAATTAAAATATTGACAAATTTTAAGATTTCTTTGTTCTTTCGCTCAAGTTAAAGTTCGCTATTGTGAAATGTCACTAAACATGTTTTGCTCAATATAAAGTTTGCTCGATTTTATGTTCGCTCAATTTAAAATTCGCTCTTATGATATTCCACCCTGTTATTGGTTAAATATATTGTAATACACTGCTTTATTAAGTTTCATCTAAAGATAGTAGTGTTATTTACAGTTTTTCCTTTCCTTCTTTTTCAGTCTGAGTTGGACCATCTTCGTGGGGCTTTTCAGAAGGAGTTGGAGGATATGAACTCGCGGAATCGATCTCTTGAGAGGTCAATGCGAGAGATGGCCACTAAGATGGATAGTGGTGAGTACTTCTTTCTCTACATCTTATCGTGGGTAACTATTATCCTCTCTTCTTCTTTCCATTAAAGCTCGGCGCTCTCATATTGGACCCATTGAAGATGATGAATCCCCGCGTGGTAGACAACAGGTTTGCTTCAACCTTTTTTGTATAAAACGAAAATTTCTCTTTTCATTTAGATATTTTGTCGGCACTCCTTTGCCAACCATTTTATTTTTAAAATATAAATTTGTGCACACTAAATGACATATAATTAGACTGCTATAGTTTATAGCCGAATTCACTAATTTTATTGAGCACTTTGAATTCGATAATATATTAAATTTTATTAGCTTCAACTACAAATTAGAAATATATATTTTAGAAATGTATTACCAAATTTTTTTGGTAATATTTATTTTTTCTTTAAAAACAATATAATACTTGGAAAAAAATTTAAGCATCGTTGTTTAATGATATTCCATTTCCCAATATTATTTTGAGTTATACTAGTTTACACTTATTGTTATTTACTTATGCGTTTTCTTATTTTTAAGATATTGGTTGAACATAACGTAAACTAGCTTAAATTGGTAAACATCTTTTGTTTAATTTTTAAAATTTATACTTGATATTTCGATACGCTTAATAAAAAGAAAACCTATTGCATTTTATCAATTTCAACAGTATGTTCGCTTTCACAAGCCTCGAGTAAGTTGTAATCCTTCTCAGATTTCATATTATCGAGACGCGAATAGTATAGAGACTTATTATCACTCATATTTGTATCTCCCCGGCTTATACTAAAGCAGTAAAAATTGTTCCCACTTTTAATTTTTTGAAATTATATTTTATTGGATTGGTACACCTACAATACCGGGTGAAGCTGTATTAATGGCTATCTATAGATTAGTTGGATAATATCTGTATAGTTTATTATATATATATAATATAATCCCTATCTAATATAGTTTGTATATATATTTTATTATAACAGTGCTCTATATAAAATATACCATCATCTTTTTATATCTTTTCAAAATACGATTATAATATTTACATGATTAAATTGTATTAGTAACATGTAACAAAATAATTACTTCTGATAGTGTGTTATATAGTTTGTCATTTTGATTTAAATAAAATTAACCATCAATTTTATAAATGTTAGCTTTATTGATGAGAGGAGATGCATTATAATTTAATGTTGTTTAAAGTTACAACGTTTTTAAACAATTATCGAAAATATAAAACTGACTTCCCTACTTTGCTTATACATATTTCCATTTTGCTTACTTACTTTATATTAATAGTTTTGTACTAAATACGAATATAATATAAGATAGGATTCGTTTTTGCTGTACGATAGCAAATACAATATTACTTTTGGCAGCATCGCTTGCATTAGAATTATATTACAACATCCACACACAATGTTTTAATAATTTTTTTTCCTGGAGAGTTTAAGTCGTTAAGTAGAAAATACAAAAACTTACTCGATTTTTAAACTCATTGTTAATAATGTTTCATATTTTAATGTATTATTACATTCTTGTATTTTTTTAAATATTCAATAATCACAAAACTGTATACGTTACATGTGACACAGTTTTTTGACTATTTAATTATATCTGTCTTATGATATCTCTAAGAATTGTGTGTTTCATTTTAAATGCATTTATCGTTTATTGTTAGTTTATTGCTAAATAATATATCATCTATACGACTCATAGAATTAGTTGCTATACGTTCTCTCATATTATATATTCAGAGTCTGTCAATAGCATTTACCGATGACACAATCAGTTATATTTTATGACATGAATTGTCGTGTAAACGAGATAACGCTATAAAGTTTTATAATCTGTTTAAGTGGGCAATTATGTCACCCTAATTATTATGCTCACTTGGCGATTATTTTAGTAATGTTTGTACTTAAAAAGATATAGAAAATTTAGAAAACAAATTAAAAAGAAAATGGGACTGAAATGATATTCTTGGGTTAGGGAATCTAAAGATTCAAATTCACGAAAGGAATCTAATCAGATATAAAATACATTTAAATAATTGAGACGCACATCATACCTGACATTAATTTATAATAGGTTCCACATTTATTGTGTTACTTATACGTGGTTTATTTATTTTTAATGTTTGAAAGCTTAAATTCAGATGGACATGTGTATAACATTTATATCGGTTTCTATTGTATTAAATACTGAAGGGTCTTCATAATAAAATCTTTGCATTAAGTATTATCATTACTGCCTGTTCAGTTACTTATGTATTAATCTGTAGCACCTGTATAACAGTCAGATTGTTTATCACTAATCTTCTGTCATATCGAAAAGATAATAGAGCTGGCTCAGCTTGCGCAGGCGAGTCCCAACCAGTTTATGACAACCTAACATGTTTTTATTATTGTCATTTGTCTTCACTGCAGGTGGAAACAATCAATGCATCGCATGAAGCGGAGATGCGAAGGGTAAGAAAGAACAAAATCAGTTTTGATTTTATGTTGTGTAATTTCTTATGCAAAAGAGATAAAAAGGTACCCATGTCCGGATTAAACAGAATATTATAATTGATCATAACATTTTAACGGATATCAGTAAATTTATTGTTTAAAACTTTTCAAAGTCAATATATTGTTTTTAGTGCTTATCAGATATTTACTGAATGATATTTTTTCTTTTTTTGGTTTCAGAAAGACGCAGAAATCGCACGACTAAAGGCGCTTAATCAAAAGAAACCGATCGATGTTGAAGATGTAACCAAGGTGATTTTATGTTTTAGTTTATTCTGTTGGTATGACAGGCGGTTCATTCTTTGGAAAACCTCATTGCTGATTCCTTTAGATCCTTTAGACATTTTGACGCAGTGGTTATTCATGTCAAACTACTAAGCTGGTTACCGACTGCTTGGGATTTTTTTTCGCGTCTTTCAGCATGTGCTTAATAATGATTGAGCTATTTTTTTAAATGAGTTCCACCAATATATGATTGTATCGCAATTGTCTCTGTACATACTCTGTATGTTGCAAATAACTATTCATTGTTGTTTACAATTTTGCGTATTTTGTTTGCTAATACTAATTGCTCGTACCAATTGGCGTATCTTTTTGGTCTTACGATAGCAATCTAATTTCATATATTATATAATTAATTGTATATTAATATATTATATATCTTATTAATATAATAATAATACATAATTAACCAAAACTATATTAATTAAAAAAATAAGTTTAACCAAATTAATCTATTCTTTTTTACCTGAAAACAATAATTTTTTCAAAAACTAATACATTTTAAAGCTATTATATTAGTTTTCATTATTCATTATTCATTCTATACCAACTTATCCTATAATCATAATTACGATACACATTTATCCTTTATAAGATTTTTAATTTGTAAAAAATAAATGTATTATTAAAAAAATAGTGGTTTACATTTTTGATGGTCTACAATTTTATTCAAATTATTAATTAGATATATTATTAGTATATTACGTATTTAATTTTTTTCTGAAACTATATAAAAGCTTGTTTAGATTTAAAGCTTGAACATTTTTTCAAATATAATCGTAATACATTTATAATAGAAATAATTTTTTTCAGATTTTAAACGTCGAAAAGTCTTAAGATTTTTGGTTCTATATATACATTGCATTTAAGATTCGTATACATTTATTCCAAAAACCTTAGTATGTTTTGATATTTAAATGAACTCTATTTTTATATTATTTGTCTTAAAAATAAAACAAATAGGATGAAGACTCTTTGATAAGCTTGACCAACTATTTGAAATCAAAGTTAGAGGAACAGAATCAGGTCATTTCCAATTTCACAGTAAGATCCCAATAATGTTCCTTAAAGGTTTCGTTTGTTGTTATCTCCAAATGTAATTATAAAATACAACTCTTTTTTTAAAGAATTAAATGTTTCAATTTTGATGTGAAAATTGGTTGATTTTTAGTGCATAATAATTTAATAAATTGTTTTAGTGTTTCTCCTTTGTGAAGGTTGCATATTTCAGCTTTTATTGGTACCTACATACGTTTGATCAATAGAATATGAATAAAATTAACTTTATATTTCTGTAAATTAAATAATTTAAAATGGTTAAGTCAATATTTATATCCCATACTCGTACATAATGCATATCGTATTTTTGTAAAGAGTATATTAAATAGATTATTTTTAACAAATTTAATTAGAATATAATTCACACGAGTACCTAATATGAATGGATATTTTTTAATAATTGTTCATATTATCTTTTTAAAATGTTTAAATGATTTTCTTTGCTCGTTAACCGTTTCGAAATTGGTCACCTATTTTACTTATACGTGAAATATATAAAGTAAGTCAGTGATATTTAAAATTAAATATAACTTAGCTTATTAAATATCGAAACTCACCGTCACTAAGCAAGATTATGTATGTGTATAATATAATATGTATATAATTGCGGATCTCAAAATGAATTCTAGTTAAACTAGTTTAATTAATAGTTCTCCTTTTATCCTTCATCTGATCCCCTCAATGGGGCATGTATAGTCAACTGTAAAGGACAGTGAATTGAAGGAATCAGAGAAGATGGCATCTATGGTTCAGTACTTAGGTCATGAAATACGAGATCAGCTCTGTGCCTTACAAACATCTCTTGTACAGCAGTTTAAAGAGGTGCATACGAGTTGTATTGATCTGTTTTTGTTTACCTACTCTGTTAGTTCAATCGTGTGTTGCTTTTTCTACTAGTTGTATATATATTATGCAATGGCAGTTTCTGTAATTATAACTGTAATTTGTACAAAATATTTCATAATTACGTTATTGTGTCAAAGTATTGCATAAAACATTAATTCTATCAAATTATTAAAAATATATTCCATCATTTCGTTTCATGGAAGCATATAATTTTCACATCAAATTATTAAAAATATATTCCATCATTTCGTTTCATGGAAGCATATAATTTTATGATTAAAACATCTAAAAAGATTTTAATTTTTTTTCTAAACTTTACTAAATTCAGTAAAAAAATTTTTATTACAAATAAAATGTATCTGCTATTCTCTAAATAAATCATAATATATAATTTAGATGTAAATATGCATCTAAATTATATCTAAGTTTAATGTCTATGAAAAGAAGTATTTAAACAAATACATATTGATATTAATCCATATTATATATGTAATGTTATTATATTACATCATATTATTATGTTCCTTCTTTTACCATTCCATGAATTAGCTAAACTGAAGAAATATTATGATTTAACTAATGTAAATAAATTTGTACATGATATTCTAGTAAAAATTAAAAATATTACAAAATATTATAAATTAAGCTTCAAACTATTTTAGAATTGCTTAGTAGGTACTAAATTTATATAAATGTAGACATTATTTTTTACTAAATATTAGTTATTATTTTTTTATTAAACTCTAAAATTTGAGATTTGCCGAGACTCTTTGTACATATTAATACTGTGATGTGCCATATGTATAGCAATCGTTGTCGCCACAAAAGATTTTGTCTGGCAAACTCTTGCTTACATCTCCTGGTGCTTCGATGCAAAATATGGAACAGCCCCAGAACACTCTTTCAGTATTGGTCAATGATACAAATCAGGTAACCAATTAGGAGCCTGTTTTTGTTCGTTCGTTTGTTCCCATTGGTTTTGTTCATTCGTTTACTCAAATCTGTTTGGTGCTCCCTTTTGATTCTCTGTTACCATCTAATTGAAGTTAAGTTAGCATGTATGTGTATCACCTGGCCTATTTATCTACCGCGTACTAAACTAAAATAAAAATTATAACATTTTTGTTCATCCATTTTGTTTGATTCAAAAGTTCAGGCTTGAACGTATCTACTACACGTGTACAAAAACAAATATCTATGATAATATGTATATATATATTTGATACTGTTGTTAGCTTAAATATAAAATAATATACCTATTGTTAAACATATAGGTATTAAAAATACAGTAATAATGAAAATATGAATAATGAGACTTTAATATTATATTATAGCATAGCTTTATTTTGTGAAGAACATTCCACTTTAGATTAGGAGCAGTTTAATATTTGTATCAGTACCAAACATTGATTAAACAACAACATATAACGCCCATAATCACATAGATTGAAGGCATTGTACCCGTGTAAATATGATTAGATGGCTATTCACTGAGAGTATTTTAATATTTATAATGTTCGGCTGCGTCGCCTATATCCTATTATATCTCTATTGGTAGTATATACCTCTGTTAATTCGTCCAGAAGTCTTTGAGCATGAAAGAATCGAGCTCAGATAAAGAGGTTTCCTCTGAAGAAGAGGAAGTGACAGAGGAAGAGCAGAGTGAAGAGGATGGGGAAGATGAACAGACCACTGTGAAGCCAAAGAGTCCCCAGGTTCACTCTTCTTCTCATACTTCTCTTAGCCTCTTTTCACCACAGTTAGGAAGTAATTCAAGGTCTGTATTGAAGCCGCCAACACCCCCTGTTCTCTCCAAATCACAGATTGTAAGATATTCTCACCGTTCCGTTCATTGATTTGTTTGTTCACTAGTTTCGTTCAATCAACGTGTTCAATTTTCTAATTTGATTGTTTTTATCATACAACATAATACATATTAGTGTGTATAATTGAGATTATTCATAAGTTAATTTAAACTGTATTCTATAATATCTTTATACATAGTTATAAAATGAAACATTCCTACAATTAAGAGTCGCAAGAAAATATTATTGGCACATTTTTCAAAGTATTCTTAAACAAGAATATTTAAGCAAATTGGTTAGATTTAACCATTAGTCAATCTGTATATAGAAAATATAATTTTTTCAAATTATTATTAAATGCACATACCATTCAATCGTACTATATTTATGTTATTTTTATGTGATAGTTTAATTTATTGATCAACTGGTAGTTAAGACATTGCTAAATGATTATTTTAATTTTTCTAAATAGTGAATGCGAGAAAAATATATAAAGTTTTATTCAAAGGGAATATTTGACGAGCTTACGTCTGAGAATAGTAGCTGCTTATTATCTCTTTGTCTTCTGGATTATGACATAGATAATTGATCATTCAAGTAAGTAACCATTGTCATGGTAACTTTGTAACGCATTCTAAAGTATTTAGACAGCAAGGAACTAAATACAACAGTGCTTTAATAAGTTTGTCAAATAATAAAAAGGCTTTAATATAGAGCAAATATCAGTGTACTTATATGAAGTATTAGAACCTATAAATTTTGTCAGCTTCGGTATATGACAATACTTATTGAAGTACCTCTCTTGTGTTGAACCATTTGACCCAAGTAAATGTCCCCTGCACTACCGACCTCCCTGTGACAGGCTCGAAGAAGTGCGGGTGTGGCAGTGGCACCGCCATTCACACGCCATGTGCATCTTAAGCAGCAGCAGCAAGAACCAGAGATCATGCCTCAACCAGTGAGAAGAAGTGCTGGACAACTGCAGCATAAGGCAGGTCCAGGACAAACCAGGGACTCGGATGATGACATGAGTGAGATGTCTGCAGCACTAGGACAGGTTCTCAAAAGTGGTGCGTACATTTCATTCTTTGCACATACAACTTAAAGGTTTTTTTGTGATATTTGTTTTACGCAAATGATGGGATCCCTACTTAAATTAAAATCTCATAAACGTATACAATTTTTTATGTGTTTCAGTCATTTCGCAGTCTTAAAAATCATTTTTCTAATGAAACCAGTTTTCCACAGAAATTTAGTATTTATGTTATGCATGTTTTAAACGCTAATAGTTCCTATATAGTTTGCAATTTAATATGGATACTATATAATTTTATACTATAATATAATACTACATAATATTGCCATAAAATACATCAGGCCATCGACAAAATAGTTATGGTACTCTTGATAAACTCGATTCCATTCATCAATTAAGAAGTACTGTAGCTGTTTAAGTTTATTCAATTATTCTCTTTGAATAAGTTTCTCAATTTGTAAGGTTTCAGTGGCAAACATGAGTTCATCATTTGCCAATATTCACAGTGTGTACTTATCCTTATATTGCAGTAATTTCTAACCATGTGGAAAAATGTGATTACTGTTTACTCGCATTGTTACGCACATTGCCTTACATATTGATACATTTATTGCCTCACATAAATCCATTGACACTGCTGAAAAACTATGAAAACGGGGGCCTATTTCATTTCTGAACTAGTTGACCGAGTTCTAAGCCAATTTCTTTTTAACTTTATCTGTAACCGTCAGCTTAAGGTGACTCCCTTGCAAAAGAGTTTGGCGCTTGAGCTCAAATATATGAATGAGTTAGTTAACAGAGATCTTAATCCTTAACTCAGTTTCAACCGCTCTATTTTAGTTAAGTTATTCAAATTAATCTAAGGTTACCTATCAAGATAACATGAGCGTAAAGGGATCACACCTCAATTGGCATGTTTTTTAATCACTTTCATAATATCTTATTTCAATGTTGAGAGTTTTTATCCTGGATATGTCGATCCTCTCTAATACCTTTCAGGCGACAACTATTCTCCAAACGTGAGTTTGGAGGGAAGTCTTGTCCGGTGTTCGCACCTCTTGGAGCAGCTCAGATCGGATCCAGATGTACTCCATGGTCTCAAGGACGAGTTGGCCAAGCTACTAGAGGAGCAGTTGGTTGAGAGGGGTATTCCCGCGGGGACGAGAAGGATCACAAATCCCGTTCTTAACGATAAGTTGGCGCTGCTCAGGAAAGAGAGAGACCAGTTGGCCAGGAAGCACATCAACTTTGCAGCTATTCGACAGGTTAGAGTTCTTTCTTATCGTACAGGCTAATATTATGTTTTATAAATAGAGATCTAAGTGAGAATGTATTTGTTTTTTGTGTATTATTAAATATATCATTTTTTGCTTATAAATTTTGACATTTAGTGGTCCTTTAATGTTAACAATTATTTTATTCTTTATCAATGCTTTGAAAAACGAATTGCTAGTTTTTTTACTGTTTATTGTTTATCAGTTTTTCCGGTATAACGTTTTTAACAAATGACTTATAGATTCGGTGTTAAAGTACAAACCCTAATAAAATAGCTGATATGTTGGTAAAATAACGAATACCATCGTTAATATAGAAGGATATGGAATCAGGTCGAAATATGAGCTTGGTAAAATAACTAATTGAAACGTTTTTAATCGCTTAATGTTAATTAATCTTTTTACTATAGCACCTGCTTTGTAGTGATTTTTGACTTTTTAACATTATAATCTACATATTCATACGTGACTATTTTGTAGTTATGTTGTTGCGTATATATTATTTGTGTATATGTGTTTAGTTTTTAGTTTTTATAGTATCGTTTTATTTTATCAATACAGGTGTTACCTATATAAATGTTTCTAAATTGTTTGCTTGAAAAGCATGATTATTGAAGATAAGGGCTGTTCCGGTTTGAATTCGGTCTGTTCTTATATGTTTTCTCGATATCGCTAACTCGCCAATCTGTAGGCCCAGGCCAAAAAGGTCGACAAATTGGCTCGTGAACAGCTCTTTGGTAGTCGCTCTCCTCATCGGCGGAACAACAGTTCATCACCCCCACGGCAGGCCAATAGCAACAGTCACCAAGTGGTCCCGGGTCGTGGTGGTGGCCATAGCAACACACCTAACATGGCACGTAGAGGGGATGGCGGAAGTGTGAGCGGTAGAGCGAGCGTGGGAGTAAACATGTACAAGTCTATGCCCACGAGGGGAGCAGGTGGGGATGCAAGGGTGACAGGGGCAAGTCGTGCACACCAGAACCAACTTGAGTGAGCCATATTCTTCCATTGTGGTACTTATCCAGTTTGATGGTAAATTATTTTGTTTGATTTTGAAAATTTGAGTATACAAATATTTTTTTTAAATTGCGTTTTTTACATACTGTTTGAATTGCAGTCAAAAATAGACTGATCATTAAGTAAAAATTAGAAATCACCAATTAAGTAAATATAATACGATTTATTTTAGTTAAAATTAACAGTAGCAATAGTTGTTTTCATATATAATTAATATTTTCCACATTAAAGGTTAAAATATTACATTTTTATTTGACTTTTTTTTAATAGTTATTTGAATTGAAGCAAATATTAATAAAGATTGAATAACTAGGTCTAAAAATGGAATTATTTTGTGTATAAAAGTCTTTATTCTATCTCTTTCTGATTAACCAGTGATTACAGCCAATCAGCGACAGATGAAGACGACGAGACCGAGAGTGGCGTGACAGGTGATCAACTTCGTCTCCACTCCCCGTCCAACAGATCCTCAGCCGCAGTTGTCACAGAGACGGGTGTTTCATCTCCGCGACGGGGAGCTGCTGCAGTGCCATCGCCAAGGAAACCGCGGACCACGTCCTCTGGATCAACAGCGTCCCATCAAGTACGCACAGGGGGGTTCGACTATACTGATGGGGTTGGGGGGACTGGTGAGATCAGAGTCCCCGCTGTGGGCGTGCGTCAGAAGGACGATCCGGAGAGTGAGGTCGACATGACAGAGTGAGTTGTCAGTATATATGAACACAAGATCTCTGCCAAATAGGGGTAGTAGATGCATTATTTGTACGATTTAGCTGAAAATATAAATTAATATAAGTATGTTGGGGAGATAAAAATGTTGGTTGTCATTTGTCCATTGACATCATTAATGATCTGTTAAAATTGTTGATTTGGTATTTTAAAATTTGTTTTTTATAATAAGAAGATTATATATTTGTAGTGTATAATGCGTTTTTCATTTTAGTCTAAACATAGCGATCTAACACTAATAAGTGCTTAATTCTGTAAATATTTTTGAAATATATATTTATAAAGTTTATTATAAGCTCTAACGTTTCGGTTCCTTCACGAACCATTATCCGGCAAGTAATCAATATACTGCAGACGAGTAGCAATATATGTATATATATATATATAGTAGGTACATAATAATTAATCAGATTAGTCAGATTACATAAGAGACTACTAGACTACTAGAGAGCGTTTACAAAGAAATCAATACAGGCGTGTAGAGATTGCGTCACATTTATATTGAATTCGGGACGACAATTATCTTCAGGGCTTTTCTAACTAAACAATCGAATTTAGATTGCAGATGAGAAATAAACGTAAAGTTGTATCCTATTTAATCCTCTTTAATTGTATGACCTGTAGACTGGAAATGTTTGTAGATCGATGTTTAGATATATATTTATGGGTTCAAATTTATTAGACTTATTAATGAACTTTTTATGGTATAAATAATTGATATACCAAAAAAACATTTATTCTAAAGAATAGCTGGAGTTAATTAACTATTTGCTTTTTTCTAAATCAATTCATTACATTTCTGAGAAACCGTTGACAATTAAACCTTCTCTCGTGCGTGTTACCAGCATCCTAGAGCAGCTTGACATCTCAAAAGGATCCACAGATCGTCAAGCACCTCGCGTCCAGCAAAAAGTTCATCCGCCTCCGGATCTCATCATTGATGAATGTGAGTTATCTGAGTACACTTTTCTAATCCCCTGTGGTAGCTGGAAGCTGTTGGAAAGTTCTTATAAATGCTTTATTAGTAATTAGCTAAGAAATATTAGTTAAAATAGGTTAAAATTTCAGTTTATCGAGATAAATTACTTAAGTAAAAAATTAGCATTACAAAATAGAGGATTCTTTATTAAATCTGTGATTCTTCTCAAATTTCTCTTTGGTATGTATATATTTCCTTTGAAATAAATGAAAGCCACCAATATTTTGAAGTATAGTTGTAATAGTTCTGTATTGTGACATAAAATTGGGTAAAAATGTGGTAAAATTGACGTATTTGAGCATCGTAATTAATCTATCGATCGTTATCATCATGAGTTTATCGATGTAGCTTTTTTTCCCTGTGATGCAAAATATATAGCGCTAGTCAAGTGTAGGTAATGTTGAAGTGTGTAATGTGTTTCTTTTATATATGTTTCAATAAATAAATTCAGAATATCAATAAATTCAATTAATTTTAGAATATCAATGAATAATATTAATTCTACGTTGGATATATGGCATCCAGGTATTCTTAAAGTATCCAATTTAAAAAATTCATTTCCATTTTATCATCTTATATATTTAAATACAGTAAAATAGAAAATAATGAAATAAAACAATGAAGTCATGGGTCAGTACTAAAGGGAAGTGTATACTGGATGTGCATAAACTGTGTTATTTCTTTTGATAACGATGGACTTGTCCGTATCAGTATCACTTCTCAATCAAATATACACTTATTGTTTTTTTTATAGATATTTACCACCGTCGTGTTCATTACAGGTATTATCTATTCACTCTCTCCTATCGTAATCCCTCTCCTTTCTCCTGTAGTTGAAGATGACCTCGTGGTGAGCTCAGTGAGCGAGCGCAGTCCGGAGCCTCCAGTTGGGGGAAGAGGTCTTTCGGGGTCAGGGGGCGCCAGCGGAGGAGTGGTACTCAAAGGTGGCGTATCTTCACCACTCAAGGGTACCGCTGCAAGCTCGGACTACAGCAATACGAGCCAGTGGG
>JAYRBW010069528.1:0-27129 GCA_036023295.1 Invenusta paracnida | reverse complement strand
GTACATGTATTTAATATTAAGTAGAGTTCAGTTCACATATGATTCTAATTATGATGTCCCTTATATAATGCTGGTAAAGTAAAAGCTTAGAGCAGAATAAATTGTGATTCATCTGAATAAGACTGGTTTTTACTTATCCATTATTATTTAACATATGCTTTTCAAAATAATTTTTTTTTAGTTCATACTATAAATGGAAGAAATGTCATATACATACATGCATACATATGTATGCCTAAAAATAAAACGTCATAAGGAACATAAACACAAATTGATATCTTAAATCAAGTAAACATTTAAAAACAAGTTCTAATATATTAAGCTAAGTTTGATATTACATTACAAATTTGTAAAATAAATAAATTTCTTAATTCTTAATGCATTACGATAACACATTTTGAACTAAAATGTTATCTACGAATTAAACTGATTAGAATAAGTTTTATGAAGAGAACTATAAGTTATGATTGATTAAAGTTGCACGGAAAATGATTGCAGAAAATGACAAGTTTTATTGATAAATGAAAATATTAGTGGAACATAGATAACCTTGATAAGTGAAACACCGCATGTAGTGGGTTTTGTGTGGCCAATGAGTTGCTTACAAATGCGTGGAATGAACTGATGAGGAAGTACAAATACTAGTACATCTGCATTCTCGGCCGCCTTAACAATATCAGGTTCAGCAACCACATTTTCGGGGAGTCTGATACCAGCCAAGTATTTCTTGTTTTCATGTTGTGTGTTGATCATTTCTGACAACTTCTGTCCTTCAAACATTTCCTCAAAGACCCACATTCGAACCTGAAATTGAAAGGAATGAGTATCGAGTGCCGAATATTAGATTAAAGTATTTATGCATATATGTCAATAAGACAATTTGTTACATCAATTATCTATAGAGTTATTTTTTTTTATATATATAGTTTTAAAAAGTATCAAAATAATGTGTGGTTTTTTATTATAAGTAATTACACGTCTACAAATAAAATTAAAAATAATATAATAAAAACATAACATGACCACAAAAATAAATAATTGCGATTTTAAATAAACATAATTATTATTAAGGGAATAAAATTAATAAGGGAACAAAATTAATTAAAGGATAATCATTGGAAACACATTGAGTTTTAACACTCATTTTGAATTGTTTTATTTTTCTGATAAACATTGAAGAACTGTGAAATATATTTTAATAGATTGTTATTCTTTGCTAATAGTATATAATATTAGTATCTGTATTAGAAAGCTAGAACTAACATACAGCTAATAATAAAGTGCACTTCTGATTCCATTCTAGTTTAAAAATATAAGACAATGTATGATGTTGATTATTCTAAGTTAATTTATATTACTTTAAATTAGAATCTTGAAAATGTATACCAATTATCTTTAAAAAATATGTGTAAGTGCTGAAAATTGTTTAGATAATTTAAATGTTATTTATATCATTTTTAATACTGGACTGTGAAATTAATTGCTCACCCTGTTAAATTTTAGATAATTTGAGAGAAATTATTTTATAAGTAATATATTTATTACTGCAGAGTTACAGTAACAGTAGTAGAGATAGAATATAGTCCAAAAATGGACAAAAAGAATCAATATCTGGTGCCAGGGTAGCCATCCCTGGTGTGACTGAGTTTGGCATGGTTCTATAGGCATTCTGAATCATCCTCATTATGTCAACATCATTGTGTCATATCTGCTGGACCACTGCAATCAGCTTGGGGTGGGTTGTGTAGGTGCACTTGTGGACCTTGGGTTGCTGTGGTCACCACCACATTATCAGTCTAGTAACTGCATGACGT
This sequence comes from Invenusta paracnida, assembly GCA_036023295.1. NCBI lineage: Eukaryota > Metazoa > Platyhelminthes > Proseriata > Coelogynoporidae > Invenusta > Invenusta paracnida. The sequence goes on along the minus strand of JAYRBW010069528.1, from coordinate 25,315 downwards.
CCTGCTTGCACCCCCCTTGCCAATCCATGTCACTTATGTACAACATGAAATGAGCATGGTAGCCATCCAAGCACACTCCAGCACCATTGGGTGCAGTTTGATCCACAGTGGCCTTGTCACCTATTGCCCACAGGCTGCACCAGTTCTCATGCTCAGTCTTAAGATAGTCCATCACAATTGGCCTACAAACATTTGCAATGCACAGCCAATGACTGGCACAATGTAGACTTTATTGATGAGACTGCAATCGAGGTCAGTGCTACAGGGTCAGGGGAGGAATGATCAATGATGCACACACTGTGCAGTGCCACAGTTTTCAGGTCAATGACATTTTTTGGGGCTGTATCACCAGGGATAGGCCTGGTTATATTGTGCCTATCCATGGCACCATAAATGCAGATTGTTACATAGACATCATTGTGAACCATGCCATGTCTGCAACCTCATATGTATGCACAACAATGCCTCAGTACACATGGCCTGTCATTCAACCAACTCTTTGCAGCAAAATGGTTTACAGGTCCTGCCCAGGCCCCATATTCACCTGACATTAACATTCACCTACACCACCTGCCCCAAGTTGATTGCAGCAGTTTAACAGATATAGCACAATGATGTTGACATCATGAGGATGATTAAGAATGCCTAAAGAAACATGCCCAATTGTGTGCCAAAATTAGTCACACTAAGAGTGGGTGGCTAAACCAGATATTGACCCTTTTTTATACACTTTGAACTTTTTTGACTATATTCTATCTCTACTAGTAGTACTGTTACTGTAACTCTGCTTAAAATAAATTACTTAGGTATAAAATAATGTCTCTCAAATTATCTAACATTTTTAGACCAATTAGAAATAAATGTGTACAGAATAAATGTAAATACATTACTATTTGGTAAAAAGCTTATTATTTGGTCAAAGTGCAATACAAGTAAATTGATATTTGGACCTAGACCAAGTACAAATATATATTTGTTTTAATTATTTACTTAGGTTTTTAACTTGAAACTATGGATATTGCTAAATGGGATCAACTGTAATAGTTATTTAAGGTAAATATATATTCTTGTTATAATTTTATAATGTAGGAAGCATTTAATGAGATATTATTTGGTCTGGCTGATTACTAATCAGTCTGGACCAAATATAAATACTTCTGTATTTTATATGTATGAAATAAAAATAAATAATTATTTGATTCAACAAAACAAATAAAAATATTTGTCAATTTGTCAAAATACCATAAAAATGTATTGTTATTTAGTCCAACAAAAATAAAATAAAATGTCTAATCTTTTTGGACAAAGTGAAACAAATTATAAGCAAAAACATATTTATTGTTTTAATGTTTTACTTTAAAAATATTGATAATGCTAGCTGTAACAATGTAATAGGTTGTAATTTACATGTTTTCATTTTGTTAAAATACATATCTTTTATTTAATTTTAAATATATATTAAATATTATTTTGATAACCATGCTCAGGAAGAAAAAACTTAAAGGGTTTTGAACATAAAATGTCTAATATAGTAATATAAGAAACATACTTACTTAAAGTTATACTTTATAGAATTATGAAAATAATTCAATTTTTTTCACTATTAGTAAAATAAAAGGTCATGTCTAATAATACTAGAAAACAAAAAAATACTGTATAAAAAATAATACAATTATATTTTTAATTTTAAAGTTTATACATTATAATTGGATACCTAGGCTTGCTTATTGTATAAATATAGTACCAGTTTAGAACTGGCTAATTTTATCTGACATAGGATTAGGATGATGGTTATCTGGATAAAAATATGTTCTTCTAACATTGACAAAAAATATAAATGGTATACCACAAATAATTTTATTATAATTATAAAATAAGCATGCTTATACTATAGAATAGTGCAGTATTGTATATTCTTAATAATTTGAACAGAATGAACTGAATTTGTTTAGATTTTGTTCATCTTGCTTGGATAATATGAAAATTGAGATAATCAAGAAAGTCAATTTTTTACTATTCTACTAACCCATATATTGAGACTGAATGGTTGCTAATTAGTGAACTATGTTTTATAGGGATAACCAGGAAGAAAGCAAAAATACAGAGAGAAAATGTATACCAATATTCATTAACGGAGTACAATAATATCATAATATATCACAATGACAATGTTAATAATATGTCAATATATGGATCATTATTCATTTCATGTCATAGCAAAAAAATCAATGGTCATTTAATTTTATCTGGTGGTTTAATTGTAATGCCTTTGCTCTCTCTTAATAATTATGACTGTCTGCTTTATTAGTATTAGTAAATGTGTTAAGATGTGATAAATAAATTAGATTATAAGTTACAAAACTTTTTAATTTTTGATTTTGTCAAAACTTTGCTCAGATTGAGATAATTAAGATAAGGCAATGACATAATTGTACTGTACATTATAATATTAGTAATATTATTAATAATATATTATAATTATTTAATATAATTTATTTATTTATAATTTTATAACTGCATAATTATAGTAATAAACTATTAATTATATAGTATACAGATACTAACTACTAAGCCAGGATGAATAGGAATCATAGGTATAATTATAAAGATAATTATAAAGATATGCTAATCTAAACCTAACATACACCTAATATTAATAGACTTAGTCAAAATATAACTGTGTTAAAATATATCCAAGTCAAAACATAACCACATAAATATAATTTATCATGGATGATAGAAGATAGCCAGGTTGTATATATAAATACAATGTTGATTTTCTAATAACTAGTAATATGTGGATTGGAGTCTATCTTTTCTGCCTTGATAAAACAAACTAACCAATTCTAACTGACATTGCATGTACATCCCATCAATTTTTTCTATGTGGTTACATCTTGAAATGAGCACATTTTGACATAGATACATTTTTAATTTTGACTTGGTTATATTTTATTTGACCTGATCCCTATTACTTATTAACTATTTAGTATTTACTTTTTTTTAGTATTATTATTATTTAATAATAATATAAATAAGTATAATAAGTTACATATAATTACATATAATAAGTATAATTATGAATATAAATAATATATATATTAATGAAGTATAGTATAGTATACTATAAAAATTATTTATGAAAATTTAAAGTCTGAACTTTAACTTTTAAGTCAAATAATTGAACAATATTAATTACAAAATAAGAAGCAAGTAACTAATATTGTTTACCTCATTATCATATTCTGGTATATTTGGTACATTGTTTCCAACAATCTTGGCAATTGTTGAACCCCAATTTCCTGAACCGATGATACTTATTCTTTTTGACATTCTTGCAACGTACTTAAAAGGCAGCATATAAGAATAAAATCAAATTTGGCAACAAAAAAATATAACAAACATAAACATAAGCTTGTTCAGTATAAAGGGATATAAAATTATGTGTTCGATTTTTACACAAACATTTAAAAATGTAAGTTATATATATCAATTTTTTAATTTAATTTTTTTAAATCTATATTTATATATCATTTAAGCAATCAAAAATAATAATAATTATGTATGGTTTTAAACCCGTATTCTAAAATGATTCCACTAATTAAAACCGACAAATTAATTTTTTTTAAAACGTTAAACAATAATTATTAGTAGAGGCGTTTCATTTATTAACAAAAATTTGAATGGGCAAATCAATTCAATAATTAATAAATAAATCTCCCTTTATAAGTGAGAAGATTCCAACCACTGTATCAAAATATTTTATGAGAACATTCAAATCATGGTGCCAACTCCTACCTAATATACTTCACCTTGAACTGATAGAAAAACTGCAGCTCTCCGAAAACTATGTGTTCACTGAAGTGAATTGGGTCTATAATTCCGGCCCAATCAATCTTTCAGTAGGTGCATCTACCACAAAAATCAGTTCAAGAAGTGAGCTTACTCGTGTCCACGAATACCTATGTATTTATTTGCAACTATGTGTAAAATGGGACACACGACAAACTTGTTCAATATGTCAACATATTTGCAAAATATGTGCATATAAACCTAAATGTTTCACATATTTAAATATTCGCAAAATATATTATAATTTTAACTGTATATTGTTTCGTGAAAACCGTGTTATATTAAATTGGAAAGGAACCATATGGTACCTTTAGTAGCACCAAAGTAGAATTATACGAACTACGTAATACGATCATAGGGTGTGTATATTTATAATGTATAAGATACAGGCATTGTGTCCGCTTATTCGATATCTATCGCTACGTATATTTACGGGGCATATCCAATACTAATATGTATTTTAACGTGGTTATATCTATCATAATAATACAACAGTGTGCTTTACAAAAGCCATAGCTATGTATATATTAATACATAAATGTATCAAATTGTTACCTATTGTTGTGTAATATCCAGTTTTAAAATTCATATTCTATTTGATTACATTTAAAAATATCTATTAACTTCTATAACATTTTTAAACAGGTTAATTCACCATTTTTATATGCAATATTATAAACGAATTATACTAATGTAAATATATAATATACTTTAGTAGGTTAATTGTCACTAAATTTACAAAAAATATAACCTTAAATAATTATATATAGGCACAATTAATTACAACATAACAATAGAATGGAATAAATTAATAATTAGTCTTTAATTAATTAAACAATATATATATAGAGTATATAGTATAGTTGTTAAAAACTGATTCAATCAAATGATTATTAAAAAGCATGTATTTTTTAATTGTAATTCAGGTTAAACTGTGATAAAAAAAAGATATGTTAGACATTATCATTAACATCCATTAACATGATAATGAGAGGGAATTATCATTTGATGAAGCAAGCTAGGACGCATGACGGGCCAAGGGTTGGATTTCACTTAGTTGAACTGTTCCGATATTGCAAGCTTTATGTCTGAGATTTTTGCAAATTTGTCTCTTCTTATGACAACATCTGAAATAACAATGTTTAAATTATCTGTTAAGTTTACAATATAGTATGTAAAATTCACAAATAGACTAGAATATTTTTATTTATTTACCACAGGGATAATAGTCAATTTTAAATTAAATGGGATTGAAAACAATCCTCTAACCAAGAAAACAGATAATTAAATCGCAACTAAATGAATTATTGTTAAAAGTTGAGGTGGCGTAATTCAACTATTAACTCAATCAGAAAAAACATATCACTTAAGTAATAGTATAATGACCCAAACTATAGAAAACGAAATAAAAATGATTAAATTCCCTTTATTTTGCGCAATGATCAATTAATTATAATATAAATTGGTTTACTATTGTACTCGTATTATGGCATATTTGTAATTAAAATTTGGTTATTAACACGAATGTTTTTATATTAATATGATTTTTGGCTCAGCATTTTTTAAGTTTTCTAATTTCAAGAATTTGTATAAAGAATTAAGGTGTTACAGAAAAATAAACAAAAATAATTTTATAAACTTGTAAATTTCAATACTGATCACTGCATCGATCACATTAATCGAAAACAAAAAAATAACATTATTGAAAATATACTTAGCTCATCCCATAATTATTTTCACCCCTCTAATATGTTTAAGCACAATCCATCAACATAGGTTTTTATTAAATCTATACCAACTTTATATAAAGTTGAGAATTAACTAATATTTTTAAGCGATATGTTATAGTCGAGTCATATTATATACATAATAGAAAACATGCTATTTCCATTTACTTTTTATCCAAAATGACCTGTTTAAAGCTGCTATTTTGTAAATATATATTATAATAATTAATTGCGCCTTATATAAATATAGCACGAAATGAGAAAAAATACAAGTGTAAATATAATAAATTTTCAAACAAAAGCAATTATATCTACAACTGGCCATGTTATTATGCTATAGCATTTAGTTTCAATGATCCATATTCATTGTAAGTAGTTCATGATTGCTTTCCCCACTACATTCTGCAATAGAAGATTACATAATTCAAATGACTGAATACATATTCAACATTGAATAAATCAATGTTGATAGTTTATGAATAGGGCACCTTTTGAATTCATAAATCCTTTATAACCTACCTTGAATTATGAAGATAAACCCCCGTTGCGCTTTGGAATAGCTTAGTTTTCCCCTTTTCCCGTCACGGCTGAATAACATCATTACGTCATCAGCCATGAGCACACGCAACATGGCCAAAACGCTGTGTTGATCGAATTTGACGAATGTCTAGCGAGTTGTTTAATCTGCACAAAATAACAAGCCAAGATAATTTTCGTATTGAGATATTTTGGACATATAGTTTGAACTGAAATAATAAGTATTTAAGATTATTGTTTATATAATCTGTTACAAATCAAATAAACGAATAATAATAAATATTAGGAAACAAATAAACAAACTATTAATAATAGAGGCTGTGTTTTACTAAAAATTATTACACTATAGCTAAATGCTACTATTATATTACGTTTAATTATAACTTTCACATAAACAAATGCATATACATGAATTACACAGATATAATGCGAGTATTTATATAAATACTCGTTGTTTAATTAATAAAAAAAGTAATAAATAAGTAAAATAATTAACATAGTATATGTAGCAATATAATTCTAGGAATACTAGTAGGTTTTTTAAACACAATTATTCTCTAAATAATTAAAGACATAAAACATCACATATTACTGTTTTCTCATATTAAATGCTATAGTTATTCCACAATAACTACACATATCTCTGATAATCGTGATGATATAACAAAATGTTAATGATAAAATTACACTTACAATTTGATGGTGTTTTCCAGGGTCCCCGGATATCTCGATTCCGAGTACCTCAAATTCTTCAATGGTCTTCACTGGAAGGCCAGTCAAGAATTCGGAGGACCCAGTGGGAGTGTTCCAGTCCTACGAAAGCTTGGCCTCAATTGATGTTAGTTTCCTTATTATAAGTTTGTGATCTTCCTCCAAGGAGTGCTGCGCTCTGAGGATTTGACGAAAACCTTCTTCAGTGTGAGTGCAGTGATGCTCACGTGAAGCTGCGTAAAATGTTAAATAATCAAAAACTACCATGTCAACTAATATACATATATATTTTGATTGGAAATATCCCTTCTCAATTATACAATTTAACAGACACCAGTGTCAACACGTTTGGCAATATGGATGTATTTTTAAGTTTACATGTATCCTGTTTAAGATATCACATTTTAATTAATTTCTACTAAATTAAATTAAATTAAATTAAATATAACATAATATTTTTATGTGTTTATAACATAATATTTACATAATAAAATAAAACATCTTCCTAAACTGTAAGAAAGTATGAATATAATGAAACCATAACTATATTAAGAAAAAATAGCTTTAATTATTAATTAATGAACTTAAAAAGATGCAATAAACACAATCAATAAAGCAGAAATATTAAATAATGACCACAATAATACACATATTAATAATATTCGTTATACATACATTCGTTATATACATATAACACTTTCATTCGAGATATCTATTTGTTTTCTTGGAGTCCCACTCCCAGTGCCAGAATATCTTGTCAAGATACCTCAATTCCCTTATATTCTTCAAACTGTAAGTAAGTATACATATTATTTTCAATCTATCTAGTGCCACTGGTAATGATCTAACTATAATGTTGAATTATAAGTATAAACTGTTACACTTAATTACACTGTTAATATTGCAAATTATTCAATTGCTAAGTCATTTTGTGTTTTATTGACAATTTCATTGCCTAATTGTTGTACAAGAGTTATGTGTAAGAATCTCATCGTGCATGAATTCATATTAGGTATAAGTGAAATTGCATTGAACTGTATTGCGACAATATTGTATTGATCATACCTGTGGCTGTTTACCTTAATAATAATGTGCATATACGTTTTGTGGATTATTAAACTATAATCGTGACAACTTGTCTTATTGATTTCTTGTACGGCAAAGTTAGCATTCGTTTCTAGTCAAGAACCCCCACGTTTTCGCGTATAGAGGTATAAAATAAGTTTCGATAGAGATCGTAATATTTTTAGTTAAAATTTAGTCCGATAGAAAGGAGAATTTTACAGAAAAAAGATTGAAAACAGCAGGGACTAAACCAAAACTAAAGTGAAAGCTAATTTACTTAACTAAAAGATACGTTTGGCCTACGTTTCAAAAAGCCTAAAAAACGTAGCTAATGTGTCTTAATAATACGTATATACGTATATTTTTGACTGATAAGTGGCTTATCATAAATTACTGCAGAAATACGTGATATATGCGTATTATTTAATACGTTAATAATTATTTTGATACGTTTTTTTGGCACAAAAATATGTTAAATACGTAGCAATGCGTATTAAAATACGTAAGGTGACATAACTATGTGTAGATAATACGTATCTAAACTTACTTGGAGCACTGCATACCTACATATATTGTTATTAGTCCATGCACGCTCTCTCTCTCTCTCTAAATAGCAGTATAAGTAAAGTTTTTATCTTTCTACTTAAATTTAAAAGATATGCATAATATCATTTACTTAATTCATACCTACAGGATGCATCGTGTCCTTTCATTTATTAACCGCAGTCCTCTATATTCGAATTCTACATCTCATACAAACTCCTGGCTATATACAAGGCTTTCAGAAGGACTTAAATAAATATTGACAAATTGAAGAATACCTATAACAATATCTAAATAGGGGAAAAAGAATTTTAGAAGAAAAATCTTATAATAGTGAGAAATATTTGAAACATCATTTGTATACGCAATTGTACGTCGTTGTTAATTTTTCGTTTAATTTCTGTATACATAAGCCTTATCGTATATTTTAATTTCATTCCAATACGTTTTACGATACATTGATAATTGAATTAATCAGTACCTACTTTCTTTCCACAGAGTAATGTATTCTTTCCATTTTAATCATTAACACCAATGTCTTATTATCAGGATATTTATAGTTAAAACTCTACAAAGACACCCCACAATTAAAGCAACATATAATATAAGCAATTTTATTATCTTTGGAAATATAATATGGAACTTCTCGTCTAGATTTCGTCAGCTAATTAGCAATTAGCTTATTTTGTATTTAATTGTTTGTACTTTAATTAATCATACCTCATTAAACATATCTCCATTAACGAACATATATAACAGCGCATAATTATGAAAGGTCGCGTTTATGTTTACTCCAAATGTCAAAATCCTGCAGGATTCCGGGCGTTAAACATGTGTTTAATTATATACTTACATATTTACAGCACATTTTAATGGTATATAGTGTCATAGAAAGTTGCAGTTAATTACATATCTGCGATGTCTAATTGGAATACCTATTCATTAAAATATTTGTGCGAATATTCTAAGTTTAATTACCATAAATAATTCAACAATAAGTAATTGAAATATCAACTGAGGTGAGTATAAAATACGAATTATATCAAAACTTTTACCTAGAGTTTAAAATGGAATAACAAACTGCATTAAAAACTAATTATGAATTATAACCTTAAGATATAATGAATTATTATCAAGTCATATATTATTAATCAAGTATAAATTTAAATTTAAAAATTGATACACGTACCAGCTATCATTTAATTTGTGGGAATTGTGTATAAGGAATAAAACATACTTCATTTCTCAATAATTATAGCTATGAAATTTTATTATTATATATATAATAATATACCTACTATACATATATATAAATTATACCTAAGCATATAGTATTATATTATTTTGTATTTAATATATTATCATTTATTATTCTATATTTTATCTACATATTCCTATGTATCTCTTTACAATTGTACCTTCATTCTGCACTTAGAAAATTTTTAATCAAAATAAGAGAACACACACAAGCCGATGCTGTATTGATTTATTAAAATCTTAAATTTTCGTGGTGCAACCACATAATCATAAGACAAGCATTTAAAAACCCGTCAAGTGCTTTATAAACAAACACTTACTTACTTACTTACTATTATTACTCAAATACTGATGCAGAATGATCACTGCAGAAATAACGTTTTTAAGTAAATTTTTACTTATTCCAAACAAATAATTTGCGAGAAGCAAAATTACAATGAAAGTTCTGTAAAGTCTTTTAATAAATAGCAATTTTCTAAAATAATAGAAATGAAGAATAGAAGTGACAACATAATGTATAGGAATTAGTTCTATTATAATAATTCAATAGACCGTATATCTATATATCATTAAAATTAAACAAACACAAAAATATATCAAATTTATTGAGATATACAATTATAGGAATAATAATCTAAATAATGAGATACCATGTCAGCTATACATTCATAACAGTTTGGGAGATATGAGCACAGTATGCGCATGGGAATATAAAAATATGAAATATATTTTAATATGACACATGTGGGATGTTAACAATATTATATAATTAAGATTTGCATCGATAAAATTTACTGATTATTTTCTAAACATTTTTCTACATTTCAAATTTGTATGTGCATGTCTGTATCTATATATTGTAGTTCACATGATAATATTGTTCCAAATGCAGGGCATCCTCCAAATTAAGGTTTCTTGCTCAAGAGTGAATCTCGACCATACGCTGAAGAAGCACAGATTTGTATGTATCCCACATGCGCCTGTCCTCAATCGATTTCTTCACTTCAGTCTGAGTTAGATAGTCCTTGTTCTAAAAGTGAAACAAAACAATCATTATTTTAGTTCATGTATGATTATAAATTATTAAAATTGTTATTATTAACAATGGTTTTAAAATTTCAAAGCACCTCAAATAAAACTTACGAGAAAATGGACTTTCAGCAGAGTGTTATTGCGGGCTACTTGTAAGAAAAATCGTTTACTAATTCGGATGACTTCTGCACCTTCGCTAACCTGAAAATTAAATAATCTTTATTAATCTTATAAATATTAAACAAGATATTATACAATAAACATAATACCCATATTCAGATAATAAAGTAAAAATATTTTATTAGACTGTAGATGTACGAAATAACATTTGCTAAATGTATTATAATAAAAAATAAAAATAAATAATAATAATAATTGTATATTTATAATCAAAAAAATGTGAAGTACCATAATGCGAAGCAAGGTGTTTTTTATAAACATTACATCAGTAGCAATCCCTGCATAAGATTTTAATACTAAGAAATGTTTGTTTCTATATTAAACAATATTAACGATTTTAAAAATCATTTTATTGAGAATTAAAGTATAAAATGGCTACTTATAACCAAATACAAATATTTGAACCATTGAAAGAGCAAGATGAAATATTTTTCAATATTCAGATTAAAAAATTATGAAAGAATGCAAAAAGAGTGCGATTATACTTGTATTTGAAACAATTATAGGAGTATTTTATTATAACTTAACTTACCAAAGCGAGCCCTGTTTTTTTTCCCATTCGTATGTTTCCTTTCCATTCAGCAATTTTATAAAAACCCTAAAATTGTTTGTAAATGCATTAGTTATTTATTAAACAAAATAATATTTTGAAATAGATATATATACAAAATAATAATGCAAATTTAAAAAATACATAATAGTATAAAAGCGGCTACAAAAAGCCAGTCAAGTTTTCATTTTTTAAGAGAAAATGAGAATAAATTTATTCATTCGATAATTTTGGTGTTACAAATTGATTAGGTTCATTTTTGACAATATGTCATAATTTATACCATTAATTAATTAATTATTAAAGTCAAAATATCACCCTAATTTTATTGAAAACATCGAAGTTTTAACATATATGTGGTATTCTATATATTATGTTATAAGTATATGAGCGATTTACTTACCATCTTGATTGTTTATCGAATATTATATTAAAATTTTTTAATATCTATTTCTTAATATTAAAAAATTATATACCCCTAATATGATCTCTGATTCCTTTTAAAAGAAATATCAATCAACATTATACAAAGGACTTAAAAAATACATCTGGATGAAATTCAATTTATCGTCAGATTTCTTTGTTATTGCGAGCGAAAACTGTACAGATCCTCTCATCTGTTATTAATAACTTAAAAAGTAAAACATCCGTCCTCACAAAAGCATCTAGTGGACGCAGTGTGTCGAGCTGTACGAATGTATCCCGCTCAGTTCTATCTTTGTTCCTGCGGCCGGTAAGGACCTCTGCTACCTCGGAATTCTTCTCCCGCTCTTCGGCTTCGGCACGAGCTGTCCGGGCGGCGGTGGTGATGTAGGTCCCCCAGCCCCCTCCCATAGAAGATCGAGGCTCAGAAGATTTTCGTGCGATACGAAAGAGGGGTGAGTTCACGCGCATCTTCATGATGGCTTTCTGTGTGAGTAGCGATATGAGGTTCTCTTAAATAACATGTAACTCTAGAATGTAGTTGGTTTTTAGCTTACATATACATATGGGATGTTTGACACAAAGAGCGATTGAAATTTATGTAGCGTATAATACTTAAATAGACATTGTAAACTATAGTTCATTTGAAATATTATTCTATGAAATATAAAGAAAATGAATAATTACGCATAATTTTTAAGTACAGCTCCTTAAATATAGCATAAAATAGTGCATAATACGTGTATTTTTTATACAGTTCTACATTATAAATTTTCGATACTAAGAAGTCAACTTAATTTATATTGAAGTATAGAAGCGTTTGCTGAAATATATTTGTATTTTACTACAAATTTTCGAGGTTAAACCTCCAAGTCATGTAAACATTGCTTTCTTTACTTCTATATTTTATCTAATGCTGCACAGAGCGAACCACTGATTTATATATGTATAGGTATATATCATTCGGCAGTAGCAATCTACAAAATCAAAGATGATATTCATAAAAATGAATACTTTCTAAGTTTTACTGAAATTGCAAAACGAATGCATCTTACCAAGTCACATGCGTTACAAATATACTTTACGCCGACGCACATTTTGTATAACTACCAAAGATAATTAGCTCGTATAGTCAAAAGCGAAATAAAAGAGAATAATTATAAAATTATAAAATCATAATATTTTATATAATATTAGCTCAAATGTTATCGAATCCATTTAAGTAATAATATCACACGTATAAAACCATTCAAAAATAATATCGAATGCAAATAAACAATTTCAATAAAAATTTCCAAAAAACATTTGACACATTCAAATGCAAGTTATAATTTACAATTTAATGCTTTAATTTTAATTATTAAATCTATCTGAACAGAGTGAACATCAATATTTATTCTGTTTAATCACATTTGTATACCTAGTATATTATAGAAATCAAAATCAATCATTATACTAAACATTAATGTTAAGTCACAAACACTGTTGAAAGAAATTTCTAATTGTCAAGAAAATATTCATACTTAGGTATCGATATTTCAGCTACAAAATTAAGTGAAAAATACCGTCATAGTTCCAATTGATGGTCGAGTTCGTTTGGGTGTATCTTCCTCTTCTTCTTCCTCAACTTCTGCAATCGTTCCTGTATCGATAACCTCAACATGATCATTGTTTTCTTGCTCCATTTTCAGACCTACCTCATCAGTATCGGTAACTATAGAAACAAAATGATTACAAAGTTGTGTATTACTTAAAATATAAAACCAGTATAGGATATTATAAAAGAAATCCACTATAATTATGAGATTGTATCTCATATCAGTTTATAATGTACATATTATTCACGAGAGATTTCGAAATGTAAACCTAATATTAGTGTATAATATAATAACTAGTTTATTATATCAAAAACGGTGACGTAGAATATGTTGTATGTATGTTTAAATATTTTTTTAGATTATAGTTATTACTTACTTAAAAGCAAAGATAAAGCCGAAATCTCATTTTTTTCAGATTAATCAATAAAATATTAATAGAATGTATTAAAAAATGTGAGCTAAAATTGATATGTACTTTTTAAAGTTCGATAAATTAAACTTATTCTTCGATATACCTTCCATGTAATAATAAATTCATACACCTAATACTAAAATTAAGGATTATACAATCATAAAGTAATTTGTATATTTTGAATGTTTTCTGTGTAACACTTTTTATTTCTAAAGTCTAAAAGCATAGAAAGCATTAATACACAGCTCTTAACCATGTATGGCTTATTGCATTATTTTTATAAATTATTATAAAAAACAAATCGGAAAATTTGATTAATAAATTGTAAAATATGCTATAAATAATTGTTTTATCTTTCTAGGAAATCATATAATTGTATTAAACCGATAATCATCAATATAATGACCAGGAACTTTGGAATCATATTAATACAAATTTGCTTTGATATAGCGCAGTAGAAACTATTAGTGGAAAACTAATTACTATACTTCCTTTTTATTAAAAAGGTCTTTTTACTGTGAATTGTTAATGCTTTTACCCCTCATCCATACCTGTTATATCTGGTGGGAAGTTGGCATTTCGAATGATCTCCATCTCTGGTAAAACCTCCTCATGATCCTTATCTGGTATTGGTGAATGCACCTCCTCAAACTCAACTTCTTCCGGTATGTCTGGATTCTGTGGCAAGAATGTAAAGATATCGATTGACGCATGTTGATACACGTTTGGAAATTTTGTATAGCGAAGTACTTTATTGATTAATGTATATTTCAAAATTACCATACTATAAACTAGGTCTACACCTGAAGTGCTAACATATTCGTTCGCAATAATTTTAATCGGTATAATATTGTAATTATTACTAATCAAATAAAATGACATATCCAAAAACTGTAGAACAATTAAATATATTATTAAAATATTAACCACAAAGATAAAATAATATATAAAATGTTATATTATTTTATAAAAAATATTTAATGTTAAAAAAATATGAATCACGTAGTAAATTTTTAAATTATTAAAATAAAATTGAAATGGTAATTTATAATGAAAATCATCAGTATTCTCTGTAATGCAATTAGATATGTATTTCATATTATTTAAAAGGTAAAATATTTTAAAATATTGTTGTAAATTGTACAATTTCAACTTTTAATGTGGTGTTGTATTAACCTTTTTCTTATATACACATGGTAAGCAACCCAAGACATCAGAAACAAGTACTAAATACTAAATACCTGTACATGCAACAGATAAATTATGGATGATTTATTTATGATTATTAATTTACTATTAACTCTATCATTGCCCCTTATTTCTGCCATAGATACCTACTTTAAAAAAATTATAAAATAAATATTGTAGGAGACATTTTAAGTTGTTATATATGTACATAATACACAAAAATCTGTTTCCGTGGAAGTATATAATAATAATATACAAAATTAGTAATATTTATTGTGAATAATAATTTATAATGATTGATTTGTATCTTTGTACAAATGTCATTTAATACTTATGATTTTAGTTTAAAAAATATAAAATTTATCTACTAAATTAGTAACGAGAATGAAACATTGTGAGTTATTGATTATTAATTTAAACCGATCTCTGTCGTTTAAGCTTGACCAATTTAGCTTGAGATCAGAAAATTTGTGTGCTCAGTTGTTGAATCTTGAAGTATCCACCAAAACATTATTATTTTCTTCGTTAAATTACAGAGTGCTTAATCAGTTTTATTGAGATTTCTATATTACTTAGTAATATTTATCACTAAGTCAAAATCGATATACTACACCGGGTGTTCCAAAAGTTTTAGTACAGAATTTAAGATATATGTAAATTGTAATTTAAGTATTTTTTATTTTCCTTAATACATACAATTAACCTATTTCTATGGGTGAACATCCTATATCCATGTGTGAAATAATTGAAAATAATTTAGGATTATATGCTATATAGATAGATTAAGGGTGGAATGCGAAAACCATCCTAACTCGAGAAGCTATAAAATGTGAAACAATACTAAGAAAAATGTTTATAGATTAGTTTACTGAACTAAATGTCGTTTTAAAACCGTTTTTATTGTTATTTCCAGAAGATTCGTATTGATTTTATTTATTTAAAATATATATATTTTTATGAGCTTCTCAGCGATTTGGAGGAACTCTTCTCGACTTTCTAACCACTGCGAAACACTTCTAAAAAGTTTAGTAGTGAAGTTTTGGTAGTGAAAATTGTTTTGTTATGACTTCTTAAATAAACATACTAAATGGTAATACGATAAGTTTCACGCACCTAAGAGCACAATTTGCCTTATATTCTAAACTCATATTAGGTTTAGGTTTTATTCTCAGATTAAGGGTGGAATGCGAAAACCATCCTAATTTAGTTAGGAGCTCTTCGAAGACTGGAAGCTCCTATATTCTAAAGCTAGTATGAGTTTAGAATATAAGGCAAATAACTAAATGGTAAATTGTGCTCTTAGTCGCTTAAAACTTATCATATTACCATTTACCAAGTGTATTTAATAAGTCATCACAAAACAATTTTAACTACCAGAATCACCATACAATATTTTTTAATTTCGATATTGGCTTAAGTGAATATGTTTTATCGGGTTAAAATTTGTATTACATTTCTCTGAAAAAGACCTAGCTAGTGTTTCCATCGATTAAGAAATCAAATAGTTAAACGCTCTAGTTAATTATAAGACAATTCCAATGCATATTTCGTAAATCAATAAATTAATAGATAACAATTTGGATTAGGTGTGATATCTATGATATTGACGCTTCGTTTCAATTAAAGATTATTTATTAATCAATCAAGCAATTATTAGTCAATGCAGTTACTGTTGACTTCCTCTGTCGGAGCATTTCAGTAAGCAAAGTACTGCTTCTTCGTCCAGGGCGCTGCTTTCGATTATCCGGTCGCTTGTAGCCCGGCTGATGCACCAAACTCCTTTCAGAGGTCAGCGACGGTAGGCGGACACTCTCGAAAGCTGCGGAGGAGCTATGTGTACTGCTCTTGAATTTGCGCTGGCGAGCACCAACTCCCATCATGGCTAAAGAAGTAACAGTAGAACTTAATAGATAAATATAGTTTTGATACTCTAAACTCATCCAGTATATAACAATTATTTCATAAGAAGCGTTGATTTGTTGTATAGACTATAATACCACATTTTTACCAATTAATAATTTGTCAACATTTGCACAAATAATTCATTCTTCAAAAAGCATGATATTTCAAACTAAGTGACTTATTTTACAAAATAGTAATTAGCTATAACTAAATAAAGCTTAACATATTCTGTCTACTATATAAATAGGAAATCAAAGTAAATTAGTAATTTCAGGGAAAATCAGAGCGAAATAAATTGTGTATTAACATTTTCAACTGTATCCGTAAAATACTTATTTTTAGTTTTATTTTATAAAAGAATATCCCCAATACAAGGAACACGATACCCTTTATTGCATATTTAACGTTTTTATATTATTCACAAAAATAGCTTTTCTTATTCAATAAGATCTTTTCAATCTTACCATCGGCATGGCCTTTAAAAGATGTAGTTCCAATCTTCTCAACATCCTTTTCGCCGAACAAACGCTTTTGCTCTGTATTGTAAATTTTTTGTCGGCGAACAACTTTCACAGTTCCCTTGAAAGGAAAGATTGAAGGTGTTTATGAAATTATGCGATGCAATATTTAAATAAAATATTTTAAATTAATTGAATCTAGTGTTAAACGAAATGAAGCAATGGCATAAAAACTCACAGATTTAACCACATGAATCCACGAAGTAAAAGACGAATCTTCGATAACCGTTTTGCCTCTTCTATATATAAAAAATATATATATTCTAAAATAGTTAAAATAATATACATTTATAGAAATAATATTAATATAGTAAATACCCATAGTATCGAAGATTTATGGCTTCCGGATTATCCAAAAATTGTTCACATGGAAAATCTCGAAATAGTGATATTCTCCTGTAAAAATAAAAGATAAAAGCAAAAGTTTCAAATATTTCTAACCTTTTTTAATATAGCGTTTAAGCCATGCATTAGACATTAAAACAATAGTTTTAAATTAAATTAATTTCAATATTATACATTACCTTAAAAAGTCTAGAGGCGGTCCCTGACCATATTTGATCAGGTTAAAATAGTCCTAAAGTAAAAACAATTGAAAAGTATAAGAAAGGAGAGACAGCAGCCTAAACATGGAAAATTAAAGAAATATTTCTGAGAACAAATAAAAAAGCAATCATTTTAATTTTGCATATTCACGCTCTAAAAATTCTAATATTTGGCACAATACAAAATGGCCACTAATGTGGTGGCTTATACATACAAAAAACATGTATATGTATGTATAGTAAGGATGCCTTTCATACTTATATTATGTCATACTACTTGTTAATTTAAACAAAATAGTATATGGAAGATAGTAGATTTATGGAATTAATGCATTTATTACCTGTTTATGCAGCACAAGAACTTCAACCAATCTTTTACAAATGAGTATGCATTCCCGAGGGGTCTGATTCTCCATTTCTTCGGACTGAAATGTAAATAATGATTGATCAACTATTAACTACATAATTTTGTTGTTACATAAAAACTTATGTTGAATACACAGTGCTATGTTAATTTCAGTCGTATACAATATTGTATAATATTCAATATAATTCAATTGAATAATATTAATTTATGTCAGTGATAGATAATATATAATATTGAAATGAAATGTATCCATAGAAAATATATTTCATAAACAAATACAACGGTTGATTAATTATAAAAAAGAGTGAAGGATTGTAAGCCAGTAAATTCATTAGAAAAAAGATATTGGTCTGTTGCAACTAAAACTAGAATATAAAAATATAATAAAACCCGATATATTTTGTGAAGCAGCACGCCGTCCCTTCATTAGGGGAGTGAAATACAATTGAAAATAGTCAAGCTATACACAAAACAGCTATTACATAATAACGATTGAGTAAAATTGACTAATAATAATATAATAATAATAATAAATATATATATTTATATAGCGCTTCAAATCATAGAATGATGTCAGAAGTGCATCACAAAACAGTAACAGAAAAGGTGACAAAAAGTTTAATATAAAAAAATTTTAAGTTGGCATTTGAAAGAGGAAAAAACAGAAATAGAGCGTATATCGGCTGGCAGACGATTCCACAAGTGAGGTGTTGCTACGGAAAATGCACGATCATCGGTTCTGCGGGTCCTGGCAATGGTAGCATACAATACGGGAAACACTGCTTGACGAGTAACTCGAATGGTTGGACAAACGTGTATGATATTTCGCAAATATGCATGTGCGGATCCATAAATAATCCGATGAGCGAATATCAATATTTTGAATACAATGCGTTTGTCGACTGGTAGCCAGTGCAGAGACTTGAGAATTGGAGACGTCGGGGATCTCCACGGCGATTTAGTGATCATGCGTGCAGCTGCATTCTGTAAGTACTGTAATCGAGCAATGACGCGTTTTGGCGAGTTAATGTAGAGTGCATTGCAATTGTCCAGACGCGATGTAATAAAAGCATGAACAAGAGATTTGACGGCATCATTTGGGAGAAGACGTGATACACTACGTATTTGCTTTAACCAAAAGTAGCAAGCTTTGCAAACTGATGAGATGTGCGATCGAAAGGATAACTGCTGATCAAACAAGACGCCAAGGTTACGGGCTTCACTAGTTGGTGTCAAGGTGATGCCATTCAGTCGGAGAGATATGGGGAGCACATTTAGAGGACGACGCGAGTGGAGAATGATATTTGTTTTTGCAGCATTTAGTTGCAGTTTGTTAGTAACCATTCATAGATAAACCGCCTCTAAACATTTTTCGATGCGATGGATAGCCTCCGTGCTAAGAACAGCGTTGCTTGAGTCAAAAGCAAGCCAGATCTGAGTATCATCTGCGTACAGATGATAATCGACGCCAAATGAAGATATGATACTCGCCAACGGAGTGGTATAAGCAGTGAATAGAAGGGGACCAAGCACACTACCTTGAGGGACACCATAAGAAAGTGGATGAGTCCTTGATGTGAGGTCACCTGCTTTCACGAAGAAGGATCTGTTGGAGAGGTAGTTCAGGATCCAAGCAGAGGCTTTTTCATTAACACCAAACCAATTTTTAAGTGTTGACAAGAGAATCGAATGGTCAATGGTATCAGACCATATGTTGACAAAGATCCATAGATAACTTTGTGAAGATTTGTTAGGATACAAAAAAAGAAATATTTTGGTGAAAAATAGGCCATTTCTGGTATTTCTATCTTCCAATATTACAAATTTATCAATAACCATGAATTATGCACATGGTGCGTCATAAGTTCCTACGAATTGGTCAAAAATCACAAAAAAATTTTATTTTACTACATACATATGTTCAACATGACAATTTGATATGACCTTGTCAACATTTGGTCTGACGAAATTGACGATTTTAAAATTCAAATCTCAGCCATCTCTATTTGATCTGACGTCGACGCATTTGCTCTGTCGCCAGTCTCTATTTGAACAGGAAAACCTATAGTAAAAATATTTTTTTAATATTAAATTGTATAAAAATCTATCAGATAAATATATTGACAAAATGTATTCCTTGTATATGCAAGCAAAGCAAATACTTTTAAATAACTAATATCTATGATTGTTGTCGTCAGTAATTACGAAACATTGTTTAACCTCCTGAGTAATGATTATACAATTAAAGAGTGTTCACTCTTATCGATTTTATATATATCGCGCTGTAAATTGTAGTATATAAAACATCGTTTTATTTAAATAAATTTGATGTAAATGGGTAGAGAAAAAGTAGAATTAAATATTTGAATAGAGAAAGGCTTTTGTAAGAAGCGCTTTCTTAAGGAATTCTCATTGGTGCACATTATTCTCACAACTGATAATTTCCGTTTTTCTACCAATCTCTTTTCAATAGGCTGACAATTCACTACTGAGGAGTAAGACGGCAGTTGTTACATTTTCTTAAACAGAGTATATTAAGCATCGTTATGATTAATAAACTTCTATTATTTTGCAAACATTGTGAAAGGTGTGGGATGTGTCCAATCAACATTTTTAACTAAATTGGAAATACATTTTAATTTTGTCTTCAACACCAAATTGGTGAATATTATACTGACATAACAAGAAGTATTTTTTTTAAATACTGATATAAATTGAAGGTGAAAATATGTGTTCAACGCATTATCGAATGAGAAATATCACAGTGATGGCAATATTTATGGTCGGATGTTCCATTATAGTGTGGAACTTCTATTTATCTAAATCTTCTATTTCTAAGCTTCGGGTGTTTTTCTCTTATGAAAAGAAGGACAGAGAAATCTTCTCTAATACTTCAAAGTACACTTCCCCAAATCCTTATTTTAAACGAGACTACTACTGCAGTGGTCGAATGATAATTTATAATACAAGTTGTGCACGTCTCAGTAACGTTTTAGTTTATCCCAAATTAAAGGACGGATTACCAGGTGGCCACGCCGCTGATAGTCATAAACTGTACGCAGATGAACTTAAATTAAAGCCGGGTTTTTTTCAAATGCAGTGTCCTCGCCACTATTCTTCACCAAAGAAAAATGTATTTAAAAGAAGTAATAGAGGAGACAGATCACGTCTTAATATCTATCTCGACTCGCTCCAATTCATCGAGGAAAATGCAACAGTTACTGATAACCAGAACGTTTCGAATGTAGAAGTGTTCAATCCAACAAACAGTACAGTCATTGCAATAACAAGAGATTTTTACTCAAACATATTTCATGAAATGTGTATTTACTATAACACATACGTTGATTGCCGCAACCACCAAATTAATCCTTCAAAAGCACACGTTTTATTAATTGATAGCTTTCCAAAAGTGCAACATGAAGTTATATATAGAACACTTTTCGCTGGATTCACTAGAGTGGGAAATCTGCCAAAACCCGTAAAAATACCGGACCTACTTTGGCCAACAAGGGGCTTTTCGAGTCCCATTTTTGATCAAAAATATGTAAAAGAGTTGCCCTTCTCTGAGGATTTTCGTGAGTACTTCCTGTCACGATTTAACATTTCTCAGAACGTGATTCATCGACCGCTGAAGTGTTCTCAAGTGGAGATGTTATTTATTATTCGTCGAGATTCCTATGGCCACTATAAGAAACCAAGAATACTGGAACGTAAAATGAAAAACGAATTCGAGTTATTTGACTCGCTGCGAAGCAATTTCTCAATGCTGTCAATTCGCATCGTTCAACTTGACAACCTCACCATGCAGAGTCAGCTTGAATACGCCAGTCGGACGGATATAATCCTGGGGATGCATGGAGCTGGTCACACATTGGGACTCATGATGCCACCATTTGGTTATTTGGTTGAGTTCTTCCCCACCTACAGACGCAAGGCCAATTCCATGTTCTACGCCAGCATCGCTCGCTATCGTCCAATGCATTATGAGTCTTGGCAAAACGAAGATAAAAAGTTGGAGCATCCAAATTTTTACAGTTATGTACCTCCTGAAATTGCAGTATCAATGGTTAGAAGTGTACTTGTCAAAATGGGTTGCTTATCGAAGACTTAATGATTGCTTACCTATTTAAACAAATTGTTCAAAAAAAAGTATATGCATATATATTCCTCTATAGCGTTTTACAAACTTTTTTTATAAACTGGATTTTATAAAATTATAAAATTAATGATCCATGCAATCAAGTAAAGGAAACATTTATATACGCTTATATTAATTGTCATCTACACATGATGTTAAATTAAAAAATCTTTAAAAAGTTATTATTAGTTTTAACACAAATATTACGTTTATTAAAGAGAGAAATTTAAGTAGAGAAATAAACTGTTTATAACTACGTAAGTACTTACTCAAAAATAATGCACTATAATGAGAACTATTGTCACAGTCCATAATAATGAAAAAGTCATGGGGTCAATAGGAAACATGAATTGGGAAAGCGGTGTTATGAGTGTGCTTTTGTGTCGCCGATAGAAATAGGTTGTCCACCGAGGATGTCACGAATAGTACCTAGGTATAGAACAGCTAAATAAGAGAACAGGGGCAGAACAAAGCAATGTTGACGATTATATTGCAGAACTTGTTATTACAGTTATAATATATGCTACAAATAATTTCTACCCATAATACTCAAATAAAAAGTATGTCAGTTCTAAAAAGAGTGATTTACTTAAAAGACTACAACACTGCTAGAATACAATCTAAAAACCATTCCAGACATTTTTAATTTTGCAAATAATATAGTGAATTGTTCACTACCATTGAGTTGTCTATAAAGTTAGAGTCAGTCATCAGATAAAGAATCATAATTAATCTAAGCCTTATAAATAGTAAATAGTATATTTAGTTATTCAAATTAGTTTTTTTATTCAAAATAAAGCATTCATTAACCATAAAACACTTGTTAAATTCTTACAAAGCCATCATCTTCTGAATATAAAAATATATTACTATGGCATCAAACACTTAAATTGTAAAACTTTAATAATTAACAAAAAAAACCACACAAATCACACACAAATCATATATTAATTAAAATTTGATAAATTCATTGCTATAAAACTCTTGGAAATGCTCTTTCGAATGATATATAATAAATGACATAATATATAATGATGGTACCACAAATTTAATTTTATAAATAGATAAAAAAGTGAAAATTTCCAATTTTTTTAATTATGTGTTCTGAAAAATAAATAAATTTTGATAGACAAAAAATAATTAAAACCTGAATATGCTTAATCACTTCCATTTAATATAATTATACTCAAGAGGCGTCTATGGGGTGTATCAAAACTATTTTTACATAGCCTTAAACATTGTTTTTTTATTGAAACTTGTCAACAGTAGGTATATTCAAACCCACCGAAATAGACAAATGAATTATAGCAGAGAAATAAAAAATGTACCTATATATTGACGAACTTAAATATATGAAAAAAATTGGGACAATCGTTAGGGGACAAGGCAAAAAGGCTGATATTGGCAAATCGCCGATTAAGACGCAATTAAATATATTCATCAGAATAAAGTAGAACGCAACTATCGTAAATGCGTCATTTATTGTTACAATAAAAGTATATTACAAATGTCCAGTATAGGGACAAATTTACTGAAATACAATAAAAACAAGACAAGGGAACCAGAGTATATACATGTATATTACAGGCCACTCAGCCCGGGACAATATAATACGTATGAATGGCTGCATAGCGTTTGGCATAATTGGTGTTTAGTAGCAGATATTACGTAATATAATTGGAAGATCGATTTGTTGTGGTTCGCATAATACATTGTTGCGTTTGGTATAATATGTATTTACTGAACAGTATTTATGGATTTATCAATTTAGACGCAATATTATGATATAAATATGTACACCAGTGCATCCGATATATCATTTTAGCATGGCAGCACGTTTCATACCTTGTAAAAAAGTTGATTGATTTCAAGTCGGCAATGATAACCTCCGTCCAACAAGTTTTTCCAAATGCACGCATTAGAGGGTGCTTATTTTATTACTCCCAAGCAATATGAGGCACGTACAAATCTTGGGTCTCACTGTAAGATGTTGTTAACTAAAAGAGAACTAGTGATTGGTTAGCTATAGTAGATATAATATTAGCTGAATATCTAAGTTCCCATTAACAAAAACAAACTCTGATTAACTTATTGTATGTAATTAGTAATGCCCAGCTATTTCAAAACAAGAGAACAATTCGTGTCGGATATTAGGAAATAGTTTATTTTAATGCAATCATACACTAAATTAGCTGAATATGTTAGATCTATGATGTTAGTCTAAGTATTTTGTTATTATATTATGTTATACATGTGCTAATATAAAGAACAAAATCTACATACAAATAGCTGTTCACCCGTCCTCTGCTCAATGTAATATTTTATGAATTCATAATTCCTTTTCAATCTGATATTCGAAATATTCAAAACTAACCACTAAGGTTGCCACGCTTTAACTAGGCAACTCGCTAGACACGCTAACTAACGTTTAACCTTTTGCGCCAAGATATAATTTCTATACTCAAATTTATTCCCAAAGTTAATTCCACTAAAAAATTGATTATTTACTTCTAGAATCAATCTAGCTTAAACTTTCTATAGAATATGCTACCGACGAAAAACATTAATTACTCCGAAAATCTATGTTTATCTAAAACAGCAAAACCATTAATTACTTTTAGAAAAACCGATAACATTTAACTATATTACCCATTGATTATCCCAAAAGCAAATCCCGATTAGGAAAACCGATAATATTTAACTTTATTTCCCATTGATTATTCTAAGAGAAAATCCCAAGACCAAAAATTGATTTAACGCATAAAAT
>JAYRBW010069517.1:0-27132 GCA_036023295.1 Invenusta paracnida | reverse complement strand
AGTTGGTATTTTCATATCCAGCATTTTCCAAATTAACCCTTCTTTCCAAACCTTGTCAAAGGCTTTGCTGAAGTCAAAAAGCACCATGAGGGTTCTTTTACTTTTAGCTGTCTTCGTTTTGGTGTTGAAACCATCTATAACCTGTTGTTGTATTCTGATGATTTGGTCTACTGTGCTCTTGTTTGTTCTGAATCCGGCTTGTTCTTTAATGATGATTTTCTTGTCTTCTACTATCCAGTTCAGTCTTTTGAGTACCATTCTTTCCATTATCTTACATGTATTGCTGGTAAGGCTAATAGGTCTGTATGCTTCTGGCTGTCTATCATCTTTTCCTTCTTTTAAGATAGGGATGATGGTAGCATTTTTCCAATCTTGGGGATTTTTTGATGCTGTCCAGCTTTCATTTATGATATCTAGTAAAAGATCAAGGCCGGTTTTGGGCAGATTTTTTATCATATCATTAGATATACCGTCTTCTCCTGGGGCTTTGCCTTTGGTTGCCTTGTGTATAGCTTCTTGCAGTTCTTCTATGTTAAAATCCCCACAGGCTTCATTCTTAGTATCTTCACAGGCTGTGCATTTCTGTTTGATAATGTTGGTTACTTTCTTTTTTAATTTTCTTTCTTCTGTAGCATTGTTTATTGGTATTCTACTTTCTTTCGCATAGTGTTGTATAAGTTGTGTTGCTTTTTTCTTTTCATCATAGATGATATTTCCATCTTTCAGCATACCAGGTTCATTTTTGCTAGTTTGGTTTCCAGCCATGGCTCTGATTGTGCGCCAAATTTCTTTAGGTTTGGTGTTAATATTGAATTCTTCAACCCTTTCTCTCCAACATCTATGTTTTTCTTCCTCAATGATATTCTTCGTGTCTTTTTCTTTTCTAATCCATTCTTCTCTCTTAGATCTGTCTGCTTCTGCTGCTTTTCTTGCTTCTTGTCTTTCTAGAATTGCTTTTTCACATTTCTCTGTCCACCATATTTTCCCTTTTCTTTCCCCTTTCACAGGGATACTTAATTTCGCAGCTTCAGCGATTATGCTTTTGAATTGTATCCAGTTGTCTTTTAAGTTGTTATGCGGTTCATTCTTGTTAAGTGCTTCGTCTATATACTCTTTGAATTTGTTCCAGTCTGCTTTCTTATAGTTCCAGTCGTTTTTCTTGATGGTATTATGTATTACTTTTCCATTTGAGTTGTAGTTTATCTTACTGTAGGTCATTATAATGGGGAGATGATCTGATCCTCTTTCAGGTATAGTTTTCCATTCAATATTGTTCCTTATTTTTCTCTTGCATGTAGAGAGATCCGGGCTGGATATTGTTCCATGAGTTCTAGAAGTGAAAGTGTGGTTTTTCTTGTTGAGAATATGATAGTTATTTCTTATGATGGCTTCTTGGATTTTACTACCTTTTTCATCTTGAGTTTTGTGCCTATCCCATGTGTCTGCATGAGCATTCACATCCCCTGCCATGATGTCGGTGCCGTTCCATGGTA
This sequence comes from Invenusta paracnida, assembly GCA_036023295.1. Lineage (NCBI taxonomy): Eukaryota > Metazoa > Platyhelminthes > Proseriata > Coelogynoporidae > Invenusta > Invenusta paracnida. Next base: position 25,639 of record JAYRBW010069517.1, on the reverse strand, counting down.
GCGTGTCTGGGTTGAAATTGTCTTCTCTCTCGTCGTTGGTTGTATTCCTGATTGGAGGTAAGTATACATTCGTTATTCTAAATATGGGGTAGTTGTCTGAACTGAGGGTTTTCAGCACCTGCCAGTGACATTTGTTTGCCATGTCATTGGATGCCAGAGAGACATCTGGAGTACTCTCCCTTCCTGTTTTTCTGTCTTTTCTGGTTCATTCTCCGTTGTTAAGGATACTGTTGAAGTTGTCTTCGCACCATTCAACCGATTCTTCCGCTCTTCGATCTCTTCTGTTGGGTCTAATGCCCCATCTTTCGCTGTGCATGTTGAAGTCACCAAGAATGAATTCTCATCTTCTCCATTTGAGCCAGTCCGTGATTTCTTCGTCTTCCTCTCTGATTTTCCCGGGTCTTCTTCACTTGGTGGACTGTAAACGTTGGTGATCACAATTCTTTCGCCACTTTTTCATCTACCCTGGTGGAGCTGTTGGTATCGGTTTCCTGATCAACGCCAGTGCGCTCCGTTCACTTCTTGGCATACAATTTCCTACTGACAGAATTGGCCTAGTATCATTTGCTTTACAAAAAGGAGGCTCAAAATAATCGGCGTTTACACTCGTACATCACCTAATACTAATCCTTCCATTACAGAAGTGTTTTATGATTAAATGATCCTTCTCTACGACTCTCTTTCACGACGAGACTACACTTTCATCCTCGGTGACTTTAATGCTCCGCTTCTATCCGATGACAGAACCATTGTGATACTGAGAACTCTAACAGCCTATACCTTAGTGACTTTCTCTACGCGCATGAACTTATCACCACTGACGTCACCCTGCGACAGAAATTCTCTCAGTTTCTAACATTTTGCGGTCTTAACAAATGTTCTTCCGGTCTCGACTGGATTGTTCTGCCACAAATACATGCCATCATAGTTACCAAGGTTAAAACTATTGTTCCTAAGGTCCGAATCACAGATCATAAACTTATCTATGCTAATCTATCTCTACGCTGGAACAAGCACAAAAAGTCACCACTGGTTCTATGTGGTCCGTACTTTGTAATTCTATCTATCAAAAAACGTTTCTTGATAACATGCTTGATAAACTCGAACCACAGTGTAGGGTTCTTTAATTCAATTCGACTGTTACCAACACGCTGCCGAATGTCTGCGAAAACGAAAATCTCAGAAACCGCAAAATGGCCTCTGGGACTCCGACCGTATTATCAGCCTTGCCAGACGCAAGCTCCAGGGCGTTGTTAACAAGTATTAATCTGACAATGAACATACGATCGCTGCTGCTGAAGCGTTTAAAGAGGCATATACTACTCAAGCTCATGTACATACTGAAAACACAGTCGCTTACATCCATGCAGCTTCTGCTAACTGTAAACACGCTGCTGCCGGGAAAGCCATCAATCAGCTCAGTGGACGTTGAAGCAAACCGAACAGTGGTTGCTGCCAACTCAGTCGAACACAAGAAAGAGCTAATCGTCGGTCACTATCGCACTGTCTTCAACGCTCCCACACCACACAGCAACATTATGCCTTCTCTAAGGCTACTAGTTTCAAATCTTGCAGCCTTCAACTGCGAACCTATCACTACAGCAGAGACCAAAGCCTTAAAAGCCGAACAGTCTAATACTGCATCAGGCCCCGATAACATTCCTGCCAAATTACTCAAAATTCTTGGTCTGACTTCCATTATCACACACCTCCTAAACTCATCATGTCCTCTCCGTGGCAACCCCAATGCAAGATCCCCAATCTCTTGAGAACGGCCTCTATCGTCTCCCTACCTAAGAAGGGAAATTCAACATCCCTTGATAATCAACAAGGTATTTCCCTGATGTGGACCCTTGCTAAGCTGTTTAATCAGGTGCTGCTGAATTGTCTAATCCCAGTTATCGACCCTCTTCTTCTAAGTAACCAGAGAGGTTTTCGTCCAGATCGCACCGCAACTAAGCAAACAGTTGTTTACGCTCTATATTCGACTCGTTTCGTGCTCACACCCGTTTTGTATGTGCTGTATTTGTGGACTTCATAAAAGCATTTGACTCTATCTCTACAATCCTTGGCTTTTATGGAGTTCCACCAATTTTTGGTTACTTCAATTATAAATCTCTACATTACCAACAGGAGAAGTTATTGCTGCATGCGACGAGTTCTGGTATCTCGGGATCTGCAGCTGACAAAACAAAGATTTGGCTCTTCACCGCTGTCATCGAATCGGTTATGACTTTTGGACTTGAGTCAGTATTCATGACCTACACCAAGGGATGGCGAATCGATGCCGCACATAGCAGACTTCTACGTTTTCTTCTAGGAATTTGGTACCCGACACAATATCATCGGCTGATATTTATACGCTTCGGAATAACGCCTCCCTCCACTACTTTTCGCTAACGACACTTGATGCTGCTCGGCCACACCCTGAGCGATGACAATTGCAAGGTCTCAGCCAATTCACAATCCTCTTGCTCTGGTTCTATCCCATCCTCTCACCGAGCAACTTCGCCGAGGAATGGCCTACTACTGCTCCATAAACTCAACGCTTTTAAAAAAATCAACTCAATCAACCAAATAAAAACTTTTTCCAAATCCATTTACAGGAAGATGGTATTCAAACTATAACATATTTCCCTATAATGTGATTTTTTAGTTTGTCATTTATTATTATTATTATTATTATTATTATTATTATGGACGTTATATACTATTACATTTTCTCAACACATTTATTAGATGAATTTAACTCTTTTACTGTTAACTGTTTTGAAGTCTATACAGTTTGACGTGACATATAAACAAGTGAAATATAGATAAAATGAATACGCAATATTTATAGTTCGAACACTGCACTATATGTATTGGTATTACTCGCTATGGTGTGCTACTATTATGAAGAACATTCAGAATGACTCTGATTAATGAACGTACCTATAAAAGCACAATAAAAAGTAAAAGTATACGTATAAGGCTTTAAAGAACTTAAAATCAATATCGATCGTTATGTTAATGTACTTATAAGCCCAAAAAATCAAAACAAAACCAATCAATTAGAATATACTTATATATATATACATAGAATACAATATAAAGTTAAATATATTAATATATATATATATATATATTAATGTACAATATAGTAAGTTAAACTTACTAATGCTTCTGTTCTTAGTAATTTGAAAAATTATCATTAAAATTATAACAATTTGATTTCCCCATTTTCATAATATATGCTAATAAAACTTACACTTTTTCTTGATTTTACTAGCAGTAGAAGTATCGGCAGGTTTTGTAGTTGATGTTTGAGATATGTTAGAATAGAGTAAAGCCCGAACTCCAACGAAGTATGTTACACCCGTTACGTTTCTAAAATAAGAGTTAAAAATGCTTTGCTTTGTTTATGAATATTACTTTAAGGCTTTAATAATATTATATTACTATAACTATAGAAATATAAGAGATTTCTATTCCTGCTACTGTATATATGTATCCATAGGAAATTAGAGCTTTAAAAATAGGTACGTATGAACAAAAAATAAGAAAGCGTATATTCTCAAAAAGATATAATTTGAAATATGTTTAAAACACATTTTTAGAAAGATATTCTTTTTAAAATAAGGGAATAGATAAATAAAAGTAAAATTTATATTGTTCTAATATTTATACAATATTTCATATGATTTCACTCTTTAAAAATGCTAATACCTACCAAATGTATTGGAGCTTAAGATTATATTGAATACGTATAAATTTACAAAGTATAGTTTTTACCCATTATCTAGACACACATAACATTCGATATTAACAATTGTTTACGTTGTAGATTTACAGTTAATGTATTTAACTTACATCTTCACATGGGTGCAAATACCTTAATCAGACTGATAAATATAATTATACAAGATTGAAAAACTATTTTCTCACATGACATATTGCTTAATTTCCTTAATCGAAAAAGATACATTTTACTCTTATATATTTGTATTGCAGGTACAAATTGTACACAGACACACAGATACAAATTGTAAACACATAACATGGTCCACACATACAGATTTCATAAAATCAAAATTAATTCAAGAAATACCCTTAATGTATGTATATGATTAGAAATAAAATAAATAAACTGACTAAGCACCTGATATACAATGCATTCATTAAATCCCAAATACATTATGGAGCAGCAATTTATGGAACAACTAACTAATAGACATAATACATACAAAAATATAAAAAATACTAACAAAATTATTAAACAATATTATTTTTAAATAACTCAAAGAATAATATATACAAAGAGGAAAGTATACTCAACTCTTCAATAAGCAAATAACATAATTAAACTTGAAAAAATGAAACATATATTTAGTTAAATGCCAAAAATTGTAAAAATATTTCGAGTTTAATAAGGAAAACATATGAAAAATAAAACAAAATACGAGTATCAAGTAGAAAACATAAACATAACTTACTAGTAAAAAAAGAAATAGAAAAAAACTCATATAACGTAATAGTTAAATGGAATAAATTAACAAATAATCTAAAAGAGTTGAACTCATTAAAATTATTTATTAAAAAATGTACCAACCAACTTCTTTCAGAAAACGAAAAATATTAAAATTCTTCCCTATTTAAATATTAAAAACCTAAACAATTATCCCAAAGGCAACTGGATAGGTCTTCTTCTTTGCAGCAATCTTTCCCAAACAAACCTTTAAAACCAACAAACACTAATGAATATAGCACAAATATACAAAAAAAACATATTTTTACCATAGTGGTACCATACTTTTCAAAGTCAGACTGAGTAGTAGTACCTATATGCTATACATTTTACTATACACTATTTAGATTAATGCTATATAATATTAGAATGATTACTAGAATATTACTGATAATAATTAATTGTATCAGTTACACCTATACTTACCCAATACATTATACTGTTATATTGTACACTACCGGTAACTGCTTTAATAATTACATTAAATTGTCTGTATATGTGTATGTGTATGTATAAAATACACACTTCTATTGTAAATAACATGCTTTGTTTGGATAATAAAAAACCTTAATATTATTATTATTATTATTATTTTTATTTTTATATAGGTATATGTATCTAAGTCACATATAGACTTTCCCGAAAAAATTAAATCTGTTATAAATATAGTTTGTATTTTTATTGTTTCGAATTGTTATGAATGAATGATACATAATTTATATCACTGGTAGGATATAAGGAAAAAAGCTACATTCTGGTAAACTAATTTCCAAATGTGTTAAAAATTGATAATGATTAAAGACAATTAATAATATTAATGATATTTAACAATATACGATTGATAATGAAAACGAATTACTTGCTAACCTACAGAGTACATATATTGTCATTTACCTACAATGTCGAAAATTAGTAAATTTAACAAAAGTATTCATTAAAACTGACGAAAAAATAATTTAATGATATTTTTTAATGGAGAGATGCTTTCTGCAAGAGTATTTCTTATATTTGGTCTCGATGGGTGGCGATATTGAATATACCTACCAAATAAATTATATTTATATAAAATTGTATAAGTTGATATTAATTTTCTTTTAGATCTAGAATATGCTGCATTTCTGGATAATATTATTTATTCAGCTTAATGTTCAATGTTAGCCACTTCAACTCATTGCGGTAATGATATTCGAATATATTTTTATTCTGGATGATATAAAAATGTACCTATATATATATAGAGTCAGGTACTGAAATACTGAAAAATATAAAAATTGAGAGGCCAAGTTGCATTTTTATCTATAACAAATTTATTAGACAAGTAAACCTCATGTATCAGAATGTAAAGGCATATAAAGTCGGAATTCGCGCAAAAAATTGTTCCCAAAATTTACTGATTTACAAACATGGTGGTACAAAATGCATTGAACAGATATCGAACAGTACTTTCTCTGTAAAAATATGATGTTTCCACCGTCGTATTGCTACATATTTCCTAACAACTTTTGTGTCTTCACCCTAACTTGTCATCAAACGTCCATTGGCAAGCTGCTCCGGCTCAGGAAGTTCTTTATCATCGAATTAATCATCTCATTAAATTAATTTACAAATAAAACTGTTGTCCACAATGCAAAATTAACATTCAATTTTCCTGTCGCAATGTTTAAAAAATCTCAACTCAAAGTACTTTAAAGAATATAATCCACAGCAATAATCGTTGGGTGAATGATTTGAGACTGATATCGCGGGTAGAATTATTTTATCTATGCTCAACCAAATCCATGTCAAGTTAAGCATTGCTTTTTGTATATTACTTTTTTAACTGTTCCGTAATGTTTATACATATATGCATAATTGTATGTAAAATACGAACATTTTCCTGAGGTTTGATATAACGAACACAATTTTTTAATTAAAATATTCCATTGGAATATAACAATTTACTGCTTTTACTATTTGACAAAATAACATTTAGTATTACCATTTGCAATCACAAATGGTAATAACTATATTAACCGTATGCATTATTGAATTTTTTCGAATCATACTCTTTTTCAAAAAAATATCCAAACAAATGTTACATAAACTTAAAACATTAACATTATATGACTTTTTCGCCGGAATAATTTCACAAAAATTTTTATCACATCGAATATTACTCGTATATATTTGTATATTAAAATGAAATATTTTAACAATTAGTGCTTAAATATAAAATGTATGTAGGTATAATAAGTCAATAAGTCAATAAGTCAATACATAAAAGAAATAATTATTCGATAACTGTAACTTAGATTTAGGCACTCACGTTTGAAGAGTTTCCGCAGTAAACAGACAGGACCAATTGTTCTGCATCATATCTTCTTGTCGTGTTCCTTTTCTTGCCTTGCAGTGGTCACCAGCAGGATTGGGTCCTCCACCTCCTTGCGCATTTCTGGATGTGGAATTGTTCATATCAATGCAACTTACCAGATTGTTATTCGGCATTTCACAGAAGTAGTCATAGCTCGAATCTGTGAGTTCTGAAGTCGATCTAACAAATACTTGAAAATAGAAATCACCCTGATGATACGTGTGATTGTTGTGAATTATTGTTAGACTTTTCACGGTTCTTGTTCCGTTGATTGTCGTTTCATTGTATAATAATTCTGATGAATTCACATAACGATCCAATTGTACGTAAAGAGCATTGTACTTACGAACATGAACTCGGTGAATAAACATGCGACTCGCAATTGGCATTGTCTCGGCATAGGCGTACTCGGGATTCTTGTTTTTGGCATCGGTGTCTACCCAGAGTTCAATTTTAGAATCGGAACTGATTTTGGTGTCGACTTTGAAAGGCTTATTATCTGGATCTTTGAATTCTATACTGACTACTTTGGAGGATATATTTTTTGATGAATTGGACCAGCGGTAAGGGTTTCTGGGTAGAGAGTTTACCTGAAAAATATATTTGGTCATAATTTTATATATATATGAGTGAATCAAATTTTTAATAATGTATTTTAAACAAACTATTTATACTTTCACCAAAAATAACATGCTATATGTGCCACTATACCATTTTAACATTTTTACTACAAATAACTCTAGTAAATGTATTAATAGCCTTTGTTATCATGAATTAAAGTATATCTTAAAAGTAGGGAGAAGTAGACAGCTAGTGTGTCAAATAACTACCATCACACCTCATCTCCTAGCCAATGACAAAACAGAAAAAAAATGACTTCCGTGCCTGTTTTAAGTGATTTAGATTTCTGACGACCATTACATTCAAACATATGTAGTTCAACTTTCAAATTTTACATATGCACTATTTAAAATGAACTCTTATTCAAGAGTTAGTTAACGTTGAAATTATGGAAACAGCCATAAATATAACTTTTTGACTAATTATAGACTAACAATAATCACACAGCATATAATGTATTACTTCTTTAATTGAAATCGTATGAAAATAATACACTAAATTAATACAAATTAAAAATATTAAGGTAGACAAATTGTGCATGAAATTTAAATTACTATGGATTTTAAAGTTTGCGCGCGTCATTAAAACATAAGGCACGAAAATTACACAGGAATTTTAAATTCAAGCGTACGAAGTTCAATGTTGATAATTTGATCGCAGATAGGCCGTTTCTTAAGTCAAATGTCGTTTCCTCTTAAATTAATGCTACAAATTCGAATAGGAAATTTAATAATTATTATATATATTAATTAATTAAATTGCGAATTTTTTTAGCAAATAAGCTACGAGTTATTATCGCGGTATAGGAACTAAAATTTGAGGAACAGAAATTCATTTTTAATTTTACAAGTCGATAGCGCTCATTAAGATTCTCGAAGAAAATTCTGACAGCTTTGTGTGATGTGCAATTGTTAAATTAGTATATATTAACCTTATCCATACCAAACTTATTTATGTATCCATATCCCAGGAGAGGGAAGCTTGGCTTATTAGGCCGCCCTATAATTTTTAAACATTCTAATCGAGTAGAGTTTTGAAACTTAGCAAGTTGTTAAACAAAGATGTTTTACAACAGATTCCAGTGAAAAATAATGAAAAATATTTCTACAAAATAATTGGTAAAATATGTATTTTTATTATATTTAAAATGTTGTTTTTATTTTTTGGAAGAAAATGTATTTTTATTATACTTTATGAATTTTTACTTGAAAATAATAAGTTTCCGAATCAGGATCTCTTTAAATTTTGGAGAGATATGCTTTTTTATAAATAAATATTCATTGCTCATTTTTTACAGAAATTCTATAGTTTGCAACCTGTTTGGTTGCACAATAGAGAATATAGCAGAGTAAAAAAAATTTCAAACTTTATTTTTGGAAAAGTGAAGTAAACTGACATTGCTCCATTTTGTTCATGTAAAATTCACAGTGAAAATATGGGAGTGTTTTAACAATGGGTGTTAAATTGCGTTATTATTGGACGCCTTTCTTTATTTTTGCTTGTTTGCTAAATAATCCTTAAACTCTTACACTCATATATAATTGACATTTTGCTTATTTAGATATACCCAGAATCAAAAATTATATACGAAACAGTGAAATTAATATGTATACAAGAGTATATTAATTAAACTTTCGAACAGCATTTTCGATACAGAACAACAATATAGTAATACGACAAAACTTTCAAAGTACAACCAAACACTATACATACATTTATTACATTTTATTTACATATTATATAAGGGACATTTTAAAGTCTTTTAGTAATTTTGAATTATTTTTTAAAGCTATTAGGGAGTTTTTAGGAATAATTAACAAATTAGGGGAACTTTTATCAAATTGTGATATAACTTTTATTAAAACTTTTTATATGATTGTGTTAGTGATGGACTATGTATGTGTATATATATATATTTAATTGTGTATATTTTTTTACAATCATAACATTTTATTTTTTTATAAAATATAATATACATAAATCCTTGGTAAGCACAGAGGAAAACCCGATTAATTTCATGAACCATATCCGTTTCTAAAAAAATTTCTAATTGAATGGCTTATTTTGAGACTGGTATTAATGCTTGTGGTGTTGACAGATGTTAGGCTGGCGGCGATAGGCGTTGTACTGGGAATTCTGGTGGCGTCGATACGACCTTCCTGTTATTACTATCATGATATACGTGAACCCTCGTATTTCTGCATGACTTCGTCCCAGTAAAAATTTGCGGATAAACGAGGTTTGCGGATATCCGAGGGTGTTCAATTTTATACGAAATCGCATTAATTTTAGTGAAATAAAAAGTGTTTTCAAAATAAAAATATTTCATTTTATTTTCTATATCTTTTCTATAGACGTTCAAATAATTATTAAATTCCTTATATTTTCCATATATTGTAATAAGAGATATATAATACAAAGAATTTACTCCAAGCCTACCACCCGGGAACCTTAAGCCCCCCACTACTCTACCAAACCAAGTGTTTATTATTAGCTTGTATGTTATAGGTCACAAAAAGCTATGTTAACGTTGGCGCAATGCATTTGGACTCACCCTCGGTGGTCACAAAGAGTTCCTCTCCCCGAGGGGCCTGCAAAACAATTAAGTGAAATAACATGGAAACAAAGCAATTTGACTCCATAAATATTACGCCAACAGATATAAGCATGGGTATGACCTTTAAAAAAAAGTGGCCTCAAGGTCATTGGAGGTCACGTGAAGACGTTATAGGCTATTTTAAGTAATTTTATATTATTTTCATGCTTTTCACTTTACATGTTTTACTGCTGTACTCCAGCTATGTATTATTCCATAAATTTATTATTCATTTTAATAGCATTCATTTAATAATGTCAGTCTGTCTGTATTTTTTCTATCTTTCTTTCTCTCGAATCTAAATCTAAATATTACTCAAATTCTATTTCTGCCATAAATAAAGGGGTAGAAGCAATTTGCAGTATGGCTGGTTTCCTTTCCACAGAAGAGGGTAGTAGTAGCAAGGTTCACAAAAATCTTAGACCATCTGCAATAAGAAAAGAGAAAAGGCTGTCAATAATGTCATCCAAGCTTTTAGTAACTTCATCACCCCTTTCAGCTCTCACTATGATGAAGATAGGCTGTATATTGTGTCCTCGGGTCAGTCTGTGTCCAAAGACATTGAGACAGATGTTTTTAAGGCTGACAAACTGAGCCTAGAAGCCATGAATACTTTTGTCAAAAACCGGTTAAAAGCAGGCAAGGATTTTTTGAGCCTATAAAGAAGATTAATCTGAAAAGTGTGGCAGACATGAACAAATCGGTGATATTGAAAACATTCAGACCAAAGGTGGTTGAATATAAAAATCAGGGGAATATTGCATTCAGACTTCTGGTGTTATCTCAAGAGACTGAAACAAAATTTGACTTGGCGCAGCTTATGGCTTATAGCCTCACCCCTCTCCCATATAGTCTAGCCACTGCAGATAAAGTGATGGCAAAAACTGCAAAGAACAAGCTCATGAAGCATCTTATCTAGGATACCGAGGATGAGCAATTGAGTCTGCAAGATCGCTTAAGAATTATGACAGTAGAAGATGGGAATGCAATTTTTCTCTATCTCATTGAGGTACCTGCTACTTTCAAGTTGATAACTGAGAAGATATACGACTATATGACACATGTAGGAGATGTGATATTCTGTACTGACATGTATGAGATGAAATCTGTAAAACAACTGTGAAAGAGTCAGAAGAGGTAACTCAGAAAAACTCAATATCAATGTCAAAATAAAGCGTCCAAAGGACTGGAAAAGTTCCTACTAAACAGTGAAAACAAAGACTAATTTATTGATTTGGTGTATGATCAAGTGAGCACTTCCGACAATCTAGACTACAAAATCGTATAGTATTATCTTCATTAAAGGAGGAAAAGGATATTCCATAAATTATGGTGGCATTGAACATATTGAATGTCTATTATCTTCACGAGGAAACAGATGCACGCACAGTTCTTTACTGTAAGTATGCAGCTAATAATGGACATACGAGAAGATTCTGATATCTTCTTCATTCTGTTGAATTATGCTTCGTCAATTAACAAAAAAATGCTGTTTGAAACTGGAAATAACATGACGCTCCTTAACGTCAGTAGCATAGCAGATAGCTTAACACAACGCACATGAAAGGCATTGATGAGCCTGCATGCATTCACAGGATGCGATTCATGTAGTACATTTTGTGGGAAAGACAAATTTAAAGATATGAAACTGGTCCTGAAGAATGAGAAATACACTGAAGTCTTTGCTCAACTTGAATCAAATTGGAAAATTGATGGAGGTGAGCAGAATTGTATCTGTTTTAACACCAAAATATTTAATAAACTATTCTTATCATTTGTATGCTTTTACTTTTGATATCATACGAGTATATCCACTACCTTGGAGAAGTTTGTTTGTGACCTGTATGGACAGAAGTCATCATCAAGTGTGAACAAGACAAGACATGAACTTCTCATGAAATTTACCGATGACGGAAGCCCAAAAATGGTCTCAAGAATAGACTTAAGTAAATATGACATTTGATTGAATTTCAAGTCTTCTGAATATATGTAAGAATGAATATTAAGTATGTACTATTATACTGCTGTCTTTCAGGTAGACTACCGCCATGTCAATCAGTCCTGAAATTGCACTTTAAAAGATCAAACTAGCAAGCTCGAATATGGCGTCTTGACATGACCAGCAGATACATAGATGTTCCAGATCCTACTATGTATCATGGTTGGCCAACCTCTTCATACAATACTGATTTTATTGAGCCATTATGGACTAATGATGACATAATGCCTGACACTTTGACAGATTTTTTAATTGAACAAAGTACCTAATAATGGGGAGGAGAAGATAATTCAGAGGATGATGAACAAGAAGGTGAGGGTGTTAATATTAAAAAATGGCATGACGATTTGAAGTACAATTAAAGATGTATAAATACTTTACCTATATTATGTCATAACTACATACTTATACATTCATGTAATCCAATAATGCTTAAATTTAATCTCTAGAACATTTTATACATATGTACATATTCCAGTTAATTCATAGTAGATTTCAAAGTCAATGTCATCTTTCACTTAATCTCTAATACGTTCAATGCATTTGTAATCTCTAAATTAGTCGTATTTAACACCCTATTTAACACCCTATTTAACATTCTATAGCAAATGTTTTTTTAATTTAATATAAAACTAACCATAAAATGTCTAGAAATAGCCTATGACGTCATATCGTGACCTCAATGACCTTGAGACCACTTTTTTTCTGAAATTCCATACCTTTATATCTGTTGGCCTAATATTTATGGGGTCTAAAATGCTTTGTTTTCATGTTATTTTCGCTTTATTGTTTTGCAATCCCCACGGGGTGGGGATTTTTTGTATCCCCCGAGAGTGAATCCAAATGTATTGCGTCACCGTTAACATGGCTTTATGTGACCTATAGCATACAAGCTAATATAAATACTTGGTTTGGTAGAGTAGTGGAGTGGGGGTGAAGGTACCCGGGTGGTAGGGCTCGGACTAATTAATTCCAAGACTTTTTATTATTATTTATAATTATTCCGAACTAGTTAGATTCCAAATATTGTAATAAGAGATGTGTATTTTTGCTTGCCAAACTATAAGTTCATTAAAACAAGTAATATGTGCACCAACAAAATACAACAATCTTTATAATAATTGAGAATATAGTTGTATCTGAATACCTATATAAATAATAATGAATTCGCTTATTTTTGTTTGCCTTTGTTATGTTCTCGGTGACCCCGAATAAGAGAGGCAAGTTGTCGAACGTTGGTGGAGAAATTATCATTTGAAACTTTACATTCCAGATATTCGAGCACAGTTTTTACAGCAGTGAAAGTACATGATGTGGTTGGCGATAGTGGTGGTTCAGTGTCATCAGCTTCATAATTAGCTTCATTGTCATTTTCATTATCTGTCACACATGAAATGATCTCTTCATTAGTTAGTATAGATTCTGCTTCAATAGCAGAATCAATGTTAATGTATTCATGAACAGTTATCTGATGCACTGGCTCAATGTAAAGCTTGTGCCTCAATTAAATAAGAACTCAACCAATTCGGGTTCAGCTTCGAGTTCGTGTGAAGTGTCTGACTAAATTTCAGCAACGATTAATCCAGTGTGACGCCAATCGTTTGTAACGGTTCTGGGAGTCACTTTAATCCAGGCATTTACAATCATACTGATTGCATCACGAATAGAATTGTATATTTTCTCATAACCATTGTTGAAAAGTTTGAACATACATTAGCAGAGGTGATGTCAATACTTTAATTTGAAGTTCATGATGATTCCCGGTGTTAGCGAGAGTTTTATTTGGTTAAAAGCGGAAGAACAAACATGTTTCATCAATATGGAACACTTCTCTTTTGTCATAACCAGCAATAATATAGTTCGTGTAGTTTGAACACGAATGTTAGTAATCAAATTCATCTTAGTACTCCCCGTTTCTTTCTTTGGCAAATTTTGCTATTTTGTAGCTTAAATCGCTGTATCCAACTGTTGCTATAGTTAAAATACGTGATATTCCAATTTGACCAAATTTCTTTAGCTTTCTTGAACAAAAATGTTCTCGAAGTCTTTGGGGGAAAAAGTTACTCGAGGTATACATAAATTACCCACATTAGAAGAGGGCCTCATTTGTCCACATTTGGCATGACACACTCGAGTTATTATGGAGTCGTCACTATTTAGCCTTTTATTTAGTTGACGTCAAAATTACCAATTGTCGAAAATTTTATACTAAATATCCCCAAATGAGCATGACAATGAAGTGAAATTTCATCACATGATAATTATTTATAATTTTAAAATTTGAAGTTTACAGATGTCCTATTTTGAGAAACAGAAATAGCTTTATAAGCACGTTTAGTGGGTTGAATAAACATTTCGAATATTACAGAAGCAATTAGAAAGTAAAGCAAAATAATATATTATGCATCTAGTATTGATCCTAAACCAACAGAAGAGAACAATAATCACTTAAAGCGCTCATATGGGATACTGTAAGTATACGTCAGTTTATAGTGATAGTGAGATGTATACTGACCGCGACAAATAACATTCGATAAGTTATTGCTAATAACTAATTTCCATAGTATAGTATTTCGCGGATATTCGAGGGCGGTTATAATATAAAATAGAGCATTTGTTCTTTAAAATGACTACCGGATGCGGATAGTGAGGTTTCCGGATAAATGAGGGTAAATGCATATATAAACTATATATATTACGTATATATTATACATAAATATATATAGAAATCGTGGCTGTCGAAATCCTTAGCGGAAGTACTCGACCGAGCACAAAATACGTGCCTAAGATTCATTACCGACCAGTTCTTTACGGCTCTAATCGAGTCGGTGCGCCTCGAAGCGAGATGCTCTTTGTTTCAGTCTATCGTCCGTGTCGAGAAGCGGCACTGAAAGAAAGATCTTGGAGGGTGAGTGCCACATTACTATAGTGGCTATTATTGTCTCCGCAAGTTGGCCAAGGAGATTTGTAGCAGTGTTGACCTCGGTCAACGACGTCTGGAGTTTCCACCTGTCACATTTCCCCCGTGGAAGTGGAGAAACAAATGATAGAGTATTAAACCATGGACTTCTTAATAATAGCTTCATTAAGTGGCTATATCTAGATGTCTATGGTTAACCTCTACCTGAGGGGTGGCAGCTGCCGCAATGATGCGGAAGCCGTCCATTTGGAGGATGCGCTAGACACTATCCGCTCCTTTTGCCAAATTGATCTAATCGTTTATACTGATGGGTCGACTGAGGGTGGTGTGCGACTGCGGGGGTAGCGCTGTGGTCATGACTAGCGGATTAGGTGAGTTCCTGCCTGTTATAGCAACCCGGTAATTTGGGAGTGCGGAGCTCACATTATCCTTCGAGACAGAAGTGAGTGCGCTGAGGTTGGCGGTCAACTGGCTGGCGACCGAGAGTCGGGAAGAACGTTTTTTAGTCTGCCCCAAAAGTAGATAAGCATCGTCAGCTCTGAACAGCGGGACATCTGACTGCAATCAAGATATGGGTGCGTTAAAATTCTCTTTGAGGCTTGAGGTGAGTCATAGGGGAGGTAGTATTTCACAGATATTGTGATTTTCGTGGAAACGAGATCGCAGACCGGGAAGCTGGAGAAGCTGCCTCTCTCCCGCAGACCGAAAAGTCCCGGTGTCCTTTGGAACAGCCAGGGCTCTGATTTATCGGACAGTCAGGGACCCAGTATCAACCCATGAACGCACACATCTCGTGTACTCCGTCACGTCTCAACCGGTGGGCTTACCTCGCCATGCAGAGAATTTGATGGTGCAACTCCATAGTGAACACTGTCACATCTTGCCGAAATACCAATCCCCATGGACGCGAAAATAACTTTTAGCGTTATATTGACTACTGTACTCTCCTTAGTAAATATATAAAGTATTCTTCAATTTTTTAAAATCAATAAGATTCTTTTATTTTTTGGATACTTAATACAAATAAATTATTGTTTTGAAAATATACTATAATATTTGTGATTAATATCTATTTAAAAAAATATTTGGTCCGAAAAAAACATTTTTTTTTCTTTTTTTTCAATGGAATGGGTTACAAAACATCCTCGTTTACCTACATATATACCAAGTTTCAAAACCCTACTCCGCCAGCAAGTTTAAAAATTATAGCTCCTCGGGAAATGGATGCGTAAAATAGCCCAGTATACATGGAGTTAAAACAAACATATTTAGTTTAGGATCTGTGAAATTTAGTCATGATTTAAAATATTTCACTCCACAATATGCTTTATGGGCTGTCTGTCGATGTTTATATTGCACGCTGAAATTGCGGTTTGCTCCAATTTTTATTTCTACGTCGTTGCCAACATTCAGTCTTGTACTTTGTAAACAAGAGTCAACGTTTTTATACTTGATCGTCCAAGTGGCTTTATTAATCATAATTGCAATATTATATAAAGCTATAAATATAAATTTGTTTCAGTGACAATGTATTGTTTAATTTCAATTGCTACATTTTTACATATCTAGATAATTTATTTTAAAAAAATGCGGCACAGACTTACTTTCTGAATATTTATATATTTTGTTAATATTTTTAATGTCTTAATAAGATTACAATGAGAATAAACCTGAAATATATGTTTGTATCATCATATATACATAAACATATTATGTAATATATAGATAGTTTAAAATTGAAACTAAGAGTAATAGGAAAAAATGTCAAACTCAAGTGATATGATGCTAGCGACATCTGGTTTTTGAAGAGTACAAAAAGCAATTAATTATATATTTTTAATAATATTTTTAAGTACCATTTACCACCAATAATGATTTTAAAATTCATGTACTACAAATACTTTAAAAATGCTATATGCCATGATTTTGATAGAAAGACCCAAAGAAATTACCTAATTAATATAGCGATTAAAATATCATTAATTGTGTTACACTGTAAAAATATATCCTATTTGATTTCAGATTTTAATTTCGATTTGTATTTATGACTATACATATATATGAAAATAAAAGTACAGTTTTTGCGATAAATACAAAATCTAAAGTTAATATTTATTTAATATTTCTGCATAAAATGTTTTACCCGTGATTGTATAAAAGAAGGTCGTGCTTCTTCGGTTGGATTTAAAGGATTGGGTCGCATAAATAGATTGCCTCCACTTTCTGTTCTGAAGTCAGAACAGTCGCTTGAATCTCCCGTTGTTAAGGACGCTGAAATATAAGAATTTGTCTATATGTTGTTTCTATTTATTTATTACTAGAAATCTGTAATGGAGAGCTTACATAAGAGGCTCATAATAACATACTTAAATATTTAAATAAAATAAAATATTGTAATATAATTATTTATAATAATTATTTGATAAAATATAATATTGATATATGTTATATGTTATGTGTAAAACATTGTAAAATGTTATGTTTTATTGAGAATAATTTCTTGCTGAGTTCATAGATACTATGTCTTAATCATCATATTATGTTTTGTACTTAAATATAAATATATATAAATATTTCATAAGTATTAAGCGCATATATAAATTTATTTAATTCAATATTGTCCATGTCATATGGTGCACCATATGCAGATTTAAAGGTGCTCATAGATACACATTAACATTGTGGTACATCATGCTTTTATTGCCTTAATCCTATTCATACTGTGGGGAGGCCTTTAAGGCCCCCTTTCCCACATTTTTGCTTGATTTTTAAATGAAAAATCATATAGGCGGAACAATATAATCGTGTGTGACTTTTCTCACAATAAACTATTTTAACTTTCGGCACTATATTCACTATTGTGCACACAAAGATGTGTGGTTACGTCATCATACTTTGAAATGTGGCACGAAATACCCCTATTTATGAAACATTAAAAAAACTGCTTATCTTTCTCAAAAGCTATGATATTTTGATATAGGCACTCATTGGTTTCATGCAATAAATCGTGTAGTACAATACAAACAAGTTACTATTTTTTTTACTATTTTACTAACTTTTTATTTAAAGTATTATTTGATAATATATTTTTTAAAAGTTATATTTTTGTTACACAAATGTTACATAACATATTCTTAATGACGTGCGAAGTTTAAAAAATCTACTCAATCAGGAAATGACACAATTATAGGGGTGCTCATGATGAACCCCGATCCCGGAATACTGAAGCGGAAAAATGCCCCTTTTGTATAGAATTAGCATAAAATCAATTTTGATCAAATATATTAGCGACAACGCGCTTTTATTTGAGATGTTCTATACGACAGCATTTTTCAAAGTTATATTTTTCAGCAAATAAAAAAACTAAGAATTGTAAAAATTGATAGAAAGTATATTTATTTATATTTGAAGTAGTCTAATTCATAACAAATCGTAGTCGTTAATTAATGTTGTGTATACAGTTCGATATAAAAATATGCTTTTATTATTAATATTTTGAATGTCTTTTCGAATAACATAATAATGTGTATTCCATATTAATAATAATTATTCTTCGTGCAGTAAGTACTTATATGCGTACTTAATTTTACATAGAAGCGAATTATTTTATATTAGGATTATTATGGTATTTTCTGCTTATTTTTACATTTTACTTATTAAAGTAATACTTCGAACATGAATAAAGAATAGTTGATGCGCCCCAAAGGAGGGGGGCTCTAGAAGAATTTTTACAACAATCGATCAATTTATGAAATGGTGATGTGATATTATGATTTATGATAATAGTAGCAAAAATATGCTATTGAAAAATATTGAAAAAGTAGATCGCATTTGTTGTATAGTAGGTTTCATAAAAAGACAACATTTGTAAATAAATATATGTCAAATATAATTCTTTGAGAAAAAGACTATAACTTTAAGTATTTTATTTTGTTATTAAAAAATGATATGCACCACTAGAATATCAAAATACTTGAGTTGGTAATGCGTAAATCTAACGATGTGATATGTATAATATTTATTTACATTTAAACCACAATTTTGGTACAATTGATCTATAACTGCTCATGATTATTATATTTATATGTTCCATGAGCACATAATTATATTTATTCAACCTTTATAGTATAATATGTGAGTATGTACAGCAGCCTCTAAATTAGAATTAAAATTGTATATGTTTCATATGAAAAGATAATAATCGATAACCTAAAAGGTAAATTTATAACACATTAATATTAATTCATATAATTCCCACGTGTGTCGACTGTTTTTAAAAGTGTGTGAGCATATATGTGTTATTACTCAATAGGTATACACATGCACGTCACATTATCAATAATGACGATTCAGCATAAGGTGAAACTGAATAGTATTCATTGTCAATGATTTACGAGTTTGGCATAAAGATTCTTAATTCATTACGAATGTTACGTATAAAAAATATATAAATTGCTAAACGTGGTAGTTTATATTTTAGTTGTGTGTTTATAAATAGTAACATATGTTGTCTCAAATAATTGTGCTCCCCTTTTTAAATTATAATGAAATTAGCCCCAATATTCCAATTCATCTTACTTTTAATATGCTGGTTGTGATTATGTTGCATTTTTACATCTATATAGTAAGATATAAGACATTCCATATAAGAACATTAAGTAAATAAGTATGTAATAATATTAAATAAAGTTATTATAACATAAATAATTTTTTATGTGCTGTTGAAGCAACAAAAGTGTTAACTTATCACGCTTGGAAACTCTACACTCTTTCTACGTAACTATAGTAAGGCATTTTGAATGAATGAAGACAAATAATATGAAAATCATCACATACTGAAAAATACTCAGTTTAAAATTTATAATGCTAATCATCCTGACTATATTCCATTTTGCATAGCTTAACGTGACGACTTAACACTCTAAATAAAATGCATATATATTTATATTGAATTTTTGCATAGTGTCCACATATTATATTGTTCAATTTTATTGATTGGATGTCCATTAAAATAATACAATTGTAATTATATTTAATTTTAATTTTCAATTCATTTATTATTTTATTTTATATTCTTACACATGTTGTTTTCAAAATAATATTGTTTTAAATATTACAGTGTCAGCAGTATGAGATTCTTTAAATATAAATATTTAGATATCCGGTTGAATTAATAATATTAATTTGTGAATGGGTAATTAGCTAATTTTGATATTTGCAGAAATTCTTATAATTTTATATGTTAAAAGATATGGTATAATTATTAATATAAAATTTAAAGTGTAATATTAATTATGTTAAATGCATAAGATATATGTACTTATATCTCATTTTATATCTAGACATCTCGTAACAGTTTTTGAGTCCCCAGTTTTGTTGTATTAACAAGTTATCATACGAACGCATTTCACGCGTGAACACCGTTGATATAATATGATGAATGGGACAGGCAGGACAGCCTAATTTCGATAGGTCAATACTTGATCTTATTGTTAAGATTTTATACAAGCATTGGCTCTTCGTTTTACCACAGGATTTTATATTATATAGAAATGATTAACAGAAATAATTGTTAAAAAACAAACAATGTTATCAATATTTTCGTTTGATTTTAGGTTTAATGTAACTCTTGTTATACTGTATTTAATTATTATATATCTCTAGTTGTGTGTAAATCAGATATATTTATTAAAAATTATTTCATTAATTAGCAACTAACACGAAAAAGCGTTGAAACTGAAACTGATTTCTTTTAACTTGATGGGTGAGTGTGAAGTCGATATTACCTATACTTTAAACTGTCCGACTGTTAGATAAAAGTGATACAAATATAATATATATGGAGAGGAACTAATTGTGTTTAAATTTGAAGAGCTCTCTCTTTGAAAATGTTCTCGATGTGAATTGATTTTTGTCACATGCAGAACTCTGCCAGTCGCACTTGCTGAATATTTGTAAACTATATATTTTCTATAATGTGAATGTATCATAGAAATTAATCAATTTTTATATAAAGTAAATGAAAAATGTTTGGAATACATCTTAAATAAGGTGTTAACACAAGATATTTGAGAGGTTTTTCTCGTAGATCACTCTCTCGTGAACCATCATATGGACTAAAATTATAGAGAGAGGTTGATTTTGAGTGACTGCATTACATGCTGTCAAGGTAAAATTATTTAATTATTACTTTTTGATAGTAATGTTTGATAATATAATTGTTAAGAATTTGTATATAATAATAGTAATAGTAATAATAATAATACTGTTTAGTCAAAATATGTACCTATTTTTATGTTATTTATAGTTATTTAAATTTTATTATTTACAGTTAATGTGATTTTGAGTAATAATAAAAAAGATAAAATGTTTAAATAACCGTAAGAATATTATTTTTAATGCCATTACTTACCATTGAAAAAGGCTGTTGGAATTAGTTTATTGAGAGCAAATGAGAGTTTTTTTGAGTACACATTCATTTGACGCTGTCCCACAACCACTTTTCTAGCCGTGTGATCCATCAAGGTGTCCAGTATACCACGCAGCTTTGCAACATTTTCCTTGTTTTTGGCAACTTCTGATGGGCTCAATGGCATGTCGGGTGCTGGAGTTGTGGTCATCCAAGGTGCGCTATCGTCTAGTGGAATTTGAGTCTCAAAAAGGTTGCCTTCGTGTGCAAGATAATAAATGGATAATAAAGAATGAAAATACAAATGCATTTTGTATAAGCTTCTAGCCTGTTTAAAATATAAGCGTCAATAAACAATGGAAAAAATTAAAATATTTATATATGAATTTATACTAAGACATTACAGTATAAAACATCTATGTAGGCAAAATATTTAATAGATTACACTATATGGACTAAATTGTGTTTCTACAAAATATCGGATATTCGGTTTACTTGATTATTTATGTAAATTTTCTAATTTACATGTAATATATGCATATTTACAATATATTTATAATATTTACATGGAAATATTACTTTAAAAATATTCAATTTAAATCAATAATTTAAAATTTAAAAGAATTAAAAACTTCTAAGTAGAACTTTTATTGAAATGCTACATTCACAAAAGTGTTATAATTAATTACCTCGTATATAAAAATACAAACAGATTCTATAAATTAAAATAATAAATCTTTTTATAGAAAATAGCATCATTCATATAAATACAAAAATAAGACTTTTCTCAAACTAGACTAAATATTCTACATATTATAATATAATATGTAGATTGTATACTGACATACCAAGAGAATTGGCTACTGCAGAGGATAATTCATTTGCCATTTTTTCTGATGTGACTTCAAGCTTAGTAACACGATCATACTGCAACAGAAAGCTCTCGAGAATGCGTACTGCGCTTTTCTAAAATAAATGAAAGCATTGTTTAATAATGTACTTATCTATATTTAATATTGTGAAACCTTGAAAATTATAATAAAAATTCTATAGTTATAGTTACTGATTTTTTAACATATCTTTTTAACAAAGATACGTATCGATTAAAACAAAAAGAAACATATTTCAGCATACATAAACATAATATATCAAAATTAAAAAGTAGTACCAATAATAGTAATATGTAAAGAATAAAACTAACTTAATATATTGCATATTGCATATTAAAATTTTTTTATTTAATTCTTAGCCTTTCAAAATTTTTCAGTTCATTACTTTGTTTTGATTTTACAAATGTAATTTTCGGAGATATAGTACATTTCATACAATACATTTTTATTAATTTATAAAATATAGTAACTCCAAAATGAGACCTTAAAGTGAGTATCGTAAAAAAAACAATTTACATGTTTTATCATTGAAATATATATTAATTTACACTCTCATCACTAGAATAAGAGTCCTTCCGATCATTTTTTTTGTTAAATATGTATACATAATATGTGCCCCATATGCATTACATTATTTCTGACAGATAAGTGTACACTATAACACACTCACATAGATTTCTGAATTAATTTCATCTGATTTTAAAAGTCCAATATTAACTGTATCAATTACAGCAACAAGTTCTCCAAAAGTCATTTTATTCATTAGATCTTCTGTTAAGGATCTGTTTATTACTTCAAACAGGGATGTACGGTACTAAAAAAACAGGAAAGTATAGCGTACAGAAATTACTATTAATTATGTATTATTAAATATTATTATAGTTACTTTATTCAGAAGTACAAACAACACATAACATAGTGCAATCACATAAAGATAATTCATAAATAACAATGCAATATTTACACAGATATATGATATTGAAATAAATTTAATATACATATATATCAATATACATAATATATATACATACATGAAATGACGAATTGGATCAAGTTAATAATAAATACATTTTGGTGTCTTACGTTTTGGTTAGTTTCTCGAAGATTCAAATTAGCTTGATATATTAGTTCAGCATCAGACATTTGTGAAATTTGTATTTCTATAGCGAGAAATAAAAGAGGATAGATTTATTAGAGTAGCATTGAAAATTAATGTTAATGTTTGTCATCAGCTCACAGGTAAAATAAGGTTAAAAGACAATGGCATAAAATGCTATTATTTTATCTTTTAACCATATTTTAACATTGAAAAGTCTTTCAAATTCAACTTAAAATTTGATACAATATGAAAGTTATTTACAATTGAAACTAACGTTTTTCTAAAAATAGAGAACATGATATATTTACGTTTAATAATCTTTCTATTCTACATATACAAAATGTAGGAATAAAAGTGCATTATTGTTTGCTTTATATATATACCTGGATTTTTGGCATAGGACTATAAATTTTGTATTATGTTTAAACCATTTAAACCATGTAACTTTCGGTTCACTGATTTATCCGTATATATGAGGAAACTTAACATATAAGTAAAACATGGTCTCTACACAATGATAAGGAACAATTTGGAAAAACATAGTTTTACCCCCAAAATTGTGATTTCAATTATCATTATTATAATCATAATTATCATTGATAGGTATAAACTATAATATAACATTTTTAAATTAGAAAATATTTGATCTTTGAATCAATACATATGGTTTTCTTTCTAAAAGTGGCACCATTTTGGTCAAAATCATTACATGCAAACTAGTCATATTCTAGGTTTTATATATTTTGTCATATAGTTAATTTCAACTCCCTTTTAAACTGTTTAATATGTTGTTAACATATTAGTCTACTATAATCTCAAATTTTTTAGTGATAGTTAGTTTACTTTTTTTCTATAAATATAAAAAATTATAACAACTTAATGATTAAGGCAAAAATACAAGATTTAATATAATGACCTAAACTTTACGTTAGTTAGTTTAATTATAGCAAATATAGCAATTATAAATTTTAACAACTGTAATCTACACATTTATAAAGTTATAAGAGTATACGATATATTAGTTTAAATTTATCAAACATATAATTTATTTAGTCCAATGTCACAAACATGTTACGAGGTTGCCAAATAATTTTTCAAACATGAAAATGTTTATTAAGAAAAATATTTTAATTTATATTTTACTATTATTTTTATATATATATAATAAAAGAATTCCAAATATGTAAAATATTACATAATAACATAATAAATATTTCATATATACTGAATATATTGTAACATTTAAGCAGGTAATGTTTTTGTGACAGTAATTCTAATGGTCCCAATTTTAGAAAAAGACCCATATATGTATTGTATTTACGTAAAATAAAGCATTATAATCCGCGCCACCCCCTCTGTATTGAAGGTGAAAATGATAGTGTTAATTTGTAATTTGAATTAAAATATTGTTACTTCATTTTCAAAATTGAAGTTGGCTACCAAGTAAAATGAAATATTTGCTATATTAAAGTAAAAATAAACTATATGTTAATTTAAGCACATTTACAAATATACACTATTGTAAACCAAAAAGCAAAGAAGATCTTGTTGTTGACCTTCATAAAGGTAATGTATTTAGCACAGTAATATTTAATAAATTAATACACCTAAATCTTTGGAAATGGTATCAACTTGAATGAAAATAGTGATCAACGTAGACATCAGAATCTCCATATTTCCAGCCAATCCCATGTCGTTAAGCATGTTAGTTCCCCGACCACTGGGAGTTAAAAAGGCTTCCATCTTTTCGCGCATTACTAAAACTTGTAAAGTTTTCTTCGTGAAGTAGGTGGAGCCT
Organism: Invenusta paracnida; assembly: GCA_036023295.1. Classification (NCBI taxonomy): domain Eukaryota; kingdom Metazoa; phylum Platyhelminthes; order Proseriata; family Coelogynoporidae; genus Invenusta; species Invenusta paracnida. The sequence continues at coordinate 450 of JAYRBW010069517.1, read as the reverse complement.
TCAGCACTATCAGTAACTTCGATGCAGACTGTCAGTGTGTAGTTGGTAGAACTCAGTCCACGCGGGAGAATCCCGTTAAAGTTGCAGGTCGCCTTCTCTAAAATGGTTGTAAAAGGTGGTATACTTTTTATAATATTCTTATTAATTTATATAGAAATATAATATAATATAATAATACATTTTGCCAGTTTCTAGTAGTTCTATATTTTAAATGTGTTAAATAGTTTATTAATGTTTTTTATATATAACCTACGAGTTACATAAAAACATTCTACTGGACATTGATATACTTTTTCCAAAATAACATTTAAGATAAAGCTTATAGAACTTGTCTCTTTTATTTAATCATAAACAACGATTACTTTATTATAAAGCTATAGTTATTCACAACATATATTCTATTAATTTCTATCTCTTGGAGCTAATTCCAGAAAAACTTAAGATTTTAAT
>JAYRBW010069506.1:0-27134 GCA_036023295.1 Invenusta paracnida | reverse complement strand
AGGAGAGGAGAGGAGAGGAGAGGAGAGGAGAGGAGAGGAGAGGAGAGGAGAGGAGAGGAGAGGAGAGGAGAGGAGAGCATTTTTAGTGTGTAGCCTAGTTTTATGACCAATTGATTTTCGTGCTGATCGTATCGTGCAGATTGGCAACAGATTTAACAAAAATATTTCAATAATTTTTTAGCAAACTGAAAATTTATTTTTATGTATTTACATACTTTATTTTAAATTATTGTATCGACTATTTATTTTTTAAAAGCAATTTAGACAGATAATTGTATCGATATTGACGCAAAGGCAGACTTAGTTATCCTCATTTTGGACAAAATTAATTATTTAACAGCACCAATTATGTTCCATCAACATTTAACGAACATTGAATATCAAATATATTAGTTAGCCATCCCATTTATAGATAACAATATAAACTAATTGTTAAATGTGTAAAGCTTAAAATAGGTAGCGAAGTATATAATTTCAATATAAATAATCCCAACGATTATAAATAAGAGCATCCTTTTGGCATTGAATATTAAGTTGACAAAACACTGTGACACAAGTGTATATATTTAATGGTAAGTCATAAATAGTTATCGAAATGTGGCTGACCTCATAAACTAGCTCACATGAATGTAGCGGAGTTGAAGATACTAGAAGACAGCTGTTGCATTTATTTTAATTGTATTTTTATACGCTAATAATTGGGCATGGCTTAATCGATTTTCAAAAGACCAATTTAGTTGTATTAACTGAATGGTCAATAATATTCATGACATGTTTGATGAACTGTTACTGCACGCAAACGTAAACGTAAAAGCAATAACGTTACTATTTCTTAAAAAGTCATAATTTATTTCATGTTGGATGTTTTTATAAGTACCTATACATTTTACGGTTTAGACGTTGCCTATTCATAAAAACAAATAAATAGAATATGCAAAATGTTTTAAACACTTAACAATAGCTTTTATTTCTTTCATCACTCAGGGGAAGTCTAAGAGATGGATCACTGTCCGTTTAAACATATCACAATCATTAAGAAAAGCAAATTGTCGACAATGTTCGTCCTCACACACAGGCAGACGATTAGATTCACATCGACCTAGATGTCGTTACCCACTCCAAACCCTAACCCTAACTCTAACTGAATTTACATAGCTCAACTTATCACAACCTAATTTATCCTGACTCTATCCAAAGAAGATAGACAGTCTATCTATATAGTTTCCTTGACTCTACCTGGCTCGACCTAGCTCGATCTAGCTAAACCTAGCTCTCTATAGGTCGTCTTTTGTTCTATGTACATAGTTAAAACTATAGTTCAACCTGGCAAACAATCCATCTACCTAGCTATGTAGATCGGTTTAAGAAAATATTCCAAGGTGAAACTAATCATCTACCAAAGCGTGATATATGTATGTATATTCCTTAAAAAGTCAAAAAGAAATTCATTCCATTCAGCTGTGATAGATATAACATCATATAGAATGTGAAGTAATTCTGTTCCGCACATTGATGAATACACCTGCTACTTTGGTTGTAATGAATGTTGCTGGTGATATAGCTGTTGAAATCATTGATATACTATAATATACATTAAATGCCAAACAGATTGAGAAATAACCAATTCACCAGGGGTTGACTGCACGATGGCTAGCATCATACACTCATCAATTCAAATGTTACTCATCGCCAATCAACAAAGCTCATATTTCCTGGCTTTTCATTCTTTCGATATATATGTTGTTTTTCAGTGTAATTTAATAAAAATTAAATGTATTTATTATAAGTGTAACACATTTGTACTTGCTAAATTTATTACTGTAATTAATTACAATACATACTAGCTTAATGAAAAAGCTTTCAGGCATGGCCTATAGCCATTGGATTGTTACAGCCCTATGAGTAACATGTTATGGTCCCTTACAATTGTCTTTAGAGGTATACGTGAACCCAGAAATGGTATGAACTTTCGTATTAAGGGCCCTGAAAGGCCAAGCAATACGACTTCTTGAAGCGACAGACTTGGCACTACAGTGAGGCTAAGACAACAAGTGGTTCATGTTTGAGTCGATTCTGGTACAACCTTCTCCTAGGAATTCATCGATGACCTAGCATGAGCCTTCCCAGACGATTTCGAGGGGTGATTGAAGCCCGAACGGAAACAACACAAACTAGTAATCACATTCGTGTTAGAAATTTGAATTCTTATACCTTTTAATGAGAACAGGAAATTAGTTTTTTTTTCAGAGCTGTACAAATATAAAACTGAAATAAATTCAAACTAAACCAGATACTTCGTTCTTTTTGGCACATTCTGTTTAGTATATAGTTCGGTATAATTAACATATTATTGACAATTCCCCTTTATGGACATAAATTTAATTCACCGACAAAAAATTCCTATACTTTACAAATAAGTCACTTAGCATATTATACTAATTTTCGTAACCCTAGGTCAATTTATGACCTACGAGGTATTTAACCCACTGATAGAATGGCGCAATAAATACAACAATGGATGCATATCTCACTTCTCAGTGGACATACGTACTTAGACGCAGTATTTAAACAAGTAGAATGACGCAATCTATTCAACAGAAATACAATAGCGTGTATTATACACATATTCCGCTATAATGAAAGGGAAGTGGGATCTATTCACAATAATGAAATATTGCAATCAAGGGGGAAGATATATTACAATAGGACAGTAATTAATATGTCAACTTACTGTTTCCCTTATTTACGAACAACCACAATCATTGATATACAGAGCTGTTATCTATCTAAGATGAAATAATAATGAGATAATAATACCTTGACACAGGGCTGTTAACAATATTCATCCAATTTTAAAGCAGTTTTCACGATACGTTATATAAAATGAAAAATAACCTTCTGTTACAGTATAGCAAACCGAAATATAATCTATCAGTGTCGCTGTATTGTACACATTTTCATTTAATCTTCTAAATAAATAAATCACGAAATAACCTTTCGATGTTTAGATTGAAACGCACTAAAGTTGAATAAAGCAAATATTTGTGAGCTCGATTCATCTCTCGCGGCTTCTGCGTCTCGTCTACACACGGCAGCTCTGGTACTATAGCTACAATAAACAGATATTATGACCGAATACACAGGAGTCTGAGTACATCACTTACACATGAAATAACTATAACTGCGCTTAATAAGCTTTCTTCATTTTACTCTGAGAGAAAAATATGAAATTGATTTACGTTTAAAAAAGGCAAGTCTGGCAATGTCTTTAAACATAGTTAATTTATACATTTATTATTCCGATGCTATTTTATTCAGAACACGTCAATGTTTTGTCAATACATTATATTTCTTATTTATGTACAGTTAATTAATCGTTGTTTTCGTAATCTACAATGTATGTATGATTATTTTTATTTGTAAAATAGATTTGTATAAATTATAAATTCATATGTTATTAAATATCGAGATTATAAAACTCGTTATTTTATTGTATTAAACTTTAGGGGGCAGCAATGTACCAGCAATTTGACATCAACGTACGAAAATAGATGGCATGAATTATCAATAAATAAGAAAAGCAATCTTTTAATAAAATTAGCTTGAAAAATAGCTTTTCTTATTTATTAATAATTCATGCCCTATATTTTCATACGTTGATGTCAAATAGGCGGTATATTGATAAATATTAATATTAATATAAATATAACATAAATAGTACGTACATTATATAGATTGAGAAGATATACAGGGTAACTCAAAAAATAAATTGATAATTTAGAAGCAGTTCGTTTATATAGTCTGATAATTATAGTGTGTAGGTGGGTGTGTGTATTACGTCATACTATCACTCAATAGTTGGTATCTCTTAAATACCTTCGAATGCGTTTATACAGTGTCATAATTATAGTTCATACAATCAGAATAAATTGCATGCCCTCCAATTTTTAAGTCTTAAAGTTTAACACAATAGTTATAGGTCAACACGAAAAAATTTCGTTTTTTAAAACCATTTTTTTTGTTTTTTTTTAAATCCAGTTTTATTTTTATAGTATATAAAATGTATACATTTACATATTTACATAATGTTTACGAATTTCATCATAACCATAAAAACATCTCTGTATCATAGAATAACTAAAAATTAAAAATTAGAAATTAATTTTTTTTTAAATTGATACAATGTTAACTGCATGATCGATCAATATTATTATATCACATAGTATACGTATATTTTAAAATTGTCATGCGTATTTGTTGACTTTGAAAATGGCCACCTCAGGCGAAGGATCCATCTAGGGTCAACAAGTTAGGCCGGTAATTCTTAATTACCGCTCATCTATATTTTGTTATGTACCATTGTTTAAATCTATGGTATTTATAAAAACGCAACATTTTTTCAAAATTAATACATTATCGATTAAGAAAAGTAATGTATCCCGCTTACATTCGGCTTAAAATATTCTATCAAAACCGCATTTAATCATTCTTTCGTTAGCTTTTCATGAAGTGTACCTACCGATCCTATTTAAAGGTTAGGTACGCCCTTAAACAATTTTCTAGATAGACTTAGAAATTATATTAAATATTCTCAGGATATTTATCAATACTTCGCCTTCAGCTAAACATAATTCTATAAACTAACTTTCAATTGACTAATTTAACAAGATAAGAATTCTTCACATTTAGAAATAAGTTTCTCTCACTCCTATACGAATCGTGTATATTCTGTAAAACTTTGCAAATTAAAGGTAAAATATGTGACAAAATAGTTTAAACTATTTAGTTATAATTTATGAAATGTATTGAAATCATAGATATTTATTTTACTTTCTATTTATGTACTATATATATATATAGACTGGCTTAAACAAATGGCATAAAAATTTGAGGAATTAAGTTAGTGTGTGGTAAAAATATAGATTCTTTATAAATGAATAATTACTACGATATAAAAGCCTAGTAACAATATACAGTATGGATATATTTAATTTTAATTTCTATAATAATAAGTAAATATATTTTATAAGGACTCAGTGGAAACATTAAGTCTAACAGGACGATTAATTTTTATTTTTCGATAAAATCTAAGACCGAAATAAATATCATCAATAATTTACCGAAATTTCATTGTGATATATAATAAAAATTACGATTCTAAAGTATTATTAGAAAGAAATATTACAGATGATATGGATTTTGAAAACTTTTCCGGACTTTATCGGAAATTGAAAGTAGACCATCCCATTAATTTGTTTTTTCTCGGAGTCCTCAATTTATCCATACAGGGGTGTGGACCTTGTGTAGCCCGCCAGTATATACCAGTATTTCAAAAATGCAGCTTGTATATGATGGACAACTCACTGAATGTGATAAATTAGTAATTATTTTACGATATGTTCAAATAAAGGAAGGTGTCACTGATGAATGGTAGAAGAACTCTGCACATGTTTTCAAATTAGTCAAAATAGACCTTCAATTCATTATAAAAAAGCAACAGATCAAGGTACATCCAATAATAGGCCAAGCTTAGTCAAATAAGAAGCTTTGCAAAACAGATTGGTTCAATTTATTCGTGGCAATGCAATCGTGCAATAGCTTCTACACAACTTGGTAATCGTCTTGATGTTTTCCTCAGAACCGCAAATACAATGCGGAAAGTCATGAAATTCAAGTCACAGGAACATATCTAAAGACCACCTCTGTCTACAGTAAACACAGCGAAGCGTTTAGAATAGTGTTGTTGGATATATGTACGTATGTTTTATTTTATATAATAAGAAAATCATGATGCACACAGACTCTTGGACAGACGGTACACGGTAAAACACATTTAAAAATAATTAGGTTTCCACTTAAAACTATAGATAAATGTGTCGTAATTTTAATTTATTTGTTTTGACAAAATTATTAAAATGTCTAATGTGTTATAGATAAATAAATAAATGTTGCCAACACCACAGTTTTTACAGTAAAATACCAATAGATACCTTCATTCAAGCTCTCTTATTTAGAGCAGTTATTTACCAAACTAAATTCACACTTTGACTGATGCTTGCCATATATGTATGTACATATGCTTCCCATGTATGCTGCCGAGATACGTTAACGAGAAAACGCTGTAACGAATGTTTTTACTAAAACAATGACACTTTGAGTACCTATGGTGGAAGTATTATTGAAAGTTGTTTGTAAAAGCTTTCGTGAATCAGACGACTTTGATTTACCTGACTTGTGAAAAGTCACTCTTTGTCCCAATGAATGTTAATCTTGACTCTGTTAAATAATTCTCCCAACAATCTCAATAAACTGTATCTCATGATTGATCGATTAGCTAGAGAAGATGAACACTTTTCCTGAAACCTATTGGGGGGTTATTCCTGGGTATATACCAAAGTTCTTATACCTGTATCGCTATAAATTATTGAAACCATAAGAGATTTACTATAGATATCTATGCAGGATTAATTAAAATCAATTACTTCAATTGATATTTTTTCGTAAAGTATAATATTATGTTTCACTTATTATATAATAGATATTATCAATGGATATCTGGATATAAATTAATATAGATATTTATTTGGCATTTAATTTGTTATATTTATATTTAATTATACTTTACTTTATAAATAAAAAATGTTTATCTGAATGAAATTCATGACAATTTGAAGAAACAAGATTGTAGAAAAAAAAATTACTTTTTCAAAAATTTATTTCTTAAACCGTCGTAGTGAACTGACTATTTTGATATATTTAAAATAATGTTTTGTCTTAAATTGAATTAAAAATTTAATTATGGCCTAAAATTGCTTGTTATATATTTTACTTGATATATGCAGCAGTATTTTAGTGCAAAAAATAGGTGTAATAAATATAGTTTTCTGAGAATAAAACCTGTCTTATCTTCTTAGGCAGGTATAATTATAATTTTTATTGAAATAAATGTCGTCTGAAGTGATTTCTGTTGCGTTATCAGCTTTATGATTAAATCAATAGTAATAAGCAATTGAGTTAATATATTTATCCGTTTTTTTAATTACATTAGTTAATGTAGATAACATAATCGTACATATCCAAAGCAATGGTGATGTATTAGTTAATTTCCATGGTAGCTATATTAAGCGCTAAAAGATTAGGTATTTCAAAATGCAATAAGTGTATAATAAAAAATTGAACCATATCACAGAGGCAGAGTGTTTGTGTAACTTGACATGAGTATAACTATAAAGAAAACCAGGTCGTAAACGTATAAAAACAGGGTAATTCTGGATTTATATCAATTTAGCTCTTATAGAAGAAAAGTTTCAATATAATTTGTTTCCACAGAAAAGAATCGCAATTTCAATGTATAAATAAAATTGGTATTTTTGTATGCATGAAATGGTATTAAATGTGAATTCTAAACTCACAATTTTTAAATTAATTGCAAGGCAAATTACTTTATAAAACCAAGAAGCAGCAAGTCATTACATATCTTTAGTATTGCTCAAATTTAGAGTTACATAATTTAACTAAGAGGCTTTTTATTTTATTAGAATAAATCACTCAAATGGGTTATAAAAGTAAAAGTGGTACCCATATTTTGATTATTTTACAATGCTATTTATGAAACAAAAAATTGTGCTGACAGTATGCAATAAAGAATGAAAAAAGAATTATTATAAACGCAAACACACAGAGGTCTAATTTAACACGATTAACTTATATCTTACGTATATTAGTAGATAATATACATTATAAAGAAAAAATACCTGAATGTCATGCTGAAGAATTGATTTTATTTATCTGAATAAACAGGACATTTAAGTCTAAAATAAAGATCGTTAACATTATCTGTATTTAGGGTAATAATAACAGTACAACAATGTCTGAAAGCTTCGACTGTGGTTTACAATAAACAGATAGATTATGACGCTTATACATATAGCTATAAATCAGAGTTGAGAGCATGTAATATAAGATTAATATAAACAGGTCAAAAGATAAAATGGGCAATAAAAATGTGATGTATGAAGTAATGCAAAGCGGGTAATATGTTTACAGTAAGTCAGATTATAAACTGTAATAAATACAGCCATTGATTTAACTATTTAGCAGTGTTTTAATATTTCTACTTCAGGGCGCTAAGCGCACGCACACTGTTGTAATCCTGCATATGTCCAAAATATTTCCAAGTGAAATTATGCGAATGACTATTTTGACTCTCGTAGAATTACATACATGGGAATAATTGCTTTTTGGGATGTTCACTAATCCTGTTAGCCATTACTGTCTTTGTTTGATTAATATAAGCATGTTTACAAATATCGCATGTAAGTAATTGAGTAGAGAAAAAGCTTAGAGAAGCATTTGTAGGGTTTGAGCGCAATGCTACGGGCATTACGGGAAACCTATGGGTGCATTTCAGAGTTTCTATATTTACCAGAACTGCCAGACCAGAGATTTATTAGCGCTGAAAATGACATAATTCATCTCAGAAGCTCTACTAAGCCGCAGACTTTTGTGTCTATTTTGTTCCGAGGTTTGAGTTTTTTCTGAACACTTTTCTGTTCATAATGGACACATCATTTTGCAGCTTAGTAGAACTTCTGGGATGAATGATGAACTGAGAATTATTATTAATCGTTTTCCCCACTAATTAATCTTTGGCTTGGAAGTTCTGAAAAAACAATTCTAAAATGCACTCCTGCCATGAGTGTTGTCCGTCGCACTGCGCTCAAATCCAACATAATATGCTCCTCTAAGTTTCTTATTCACTCAATTACATGCAATACTTGTAAACATGCTTATATTGGTCAAACACACAATATAATTTCTTACATGATTAGCAAACATACTAAAACCATGTTTGTATTTATGAAGAATCATAATAGTGATACGCATAAATTAACTTTAACACATTTTGGACACATTCAGGGATTAGAGCACCCGCTTAGTCCTTGAAAGTCTAAATATTATTAAAAGACTGGCGGATCCAGGAAGGGGCTCTGGTGACACCCCCTCTACTCCTATTTTTCACAGATCCCTTTTCAGAGAAAAGTGCCCTTTGCATTATGCAGCCCAGTAAGGCGTCCAATATGGGTTTTAAATTAAATGAGTAAAAATACTGTGTTTGTATTGCCTTTGAATATTATATGTTATACAAATAGACTATTCAAAGTTCATTGATGGTCACTACCCTGACATCAAACTGTTGTTTCAGGAGCAATTGGGAGATGCATGAAAACATATTTAATAAAGATGCTTTCCATGTTAAAATATGTAATATATTACGAGGTTGAATAGGTATACTGGGCATGGATCAAGGACTTGAATGAATGTCTCCGCCATCCCTGAATGATTTTGGGGTCCCCCCTCAAATCCTAAATTGGTCATCTTTGGTATTGAGACTTTTGATTAAGAACATGTGAAATACAAGGTAGGACTATAACCATATATACTACTTATGTATACTACTTATATATACTACTTATTTTCTAATAGCTTCTGCTAAACCACATTTAATAGTCACAAGTTCAAATTTCGAAAGAGACCATTCCTTGTTAAAGCAAGTAAAACCCTTTTAAAGATCAACATGGTGAAATATAGCTTGCATGCTCATCTGCTGATAATTATTCATGAAGAGTATAATAATAATAGTTCATTTGTTTCAGAGTACAATTACAATGCATTTGATTATTACAAAGAAAATAATATATATATATATCTATATAATATGTTGTGTACATGAAAAAAAGAGAATCGGAGCCTCTGTCAAGATCAAGCTAAATACAAAAGAAATTATCCTTGAGTATGACAAAATCCTTGATATACTTGACAACAGATATCCCAGAAGTATGTTACTTATTAACACTTAAGCTAAATAAGCTTCGTTTATAGTTACAGCTTTGTTCCTTGACTTCAAATTCAATGACAATATATAGTGTAATGCTTACTGTTTATAGCTTTATTATATTTTGTATATTTTAGAAAAAATATCTAATATTGGTAGTTTATGAAATTTGTATTAGTTGCATTATATTCAAACTAAACTACATATATATGCATTTTAATAAATTTATAAAATCAAGTTGGACATATTTTTTGTGCCTTTTCATAAAATTCTGGATACGCCGGTGACAACCGCAGCTAGTTAAATTAATGGCGGTAATGGTTCTGATGCTATTACAATTTATAATCTGACTTACTGTAAACATACTAACCGCTTTTGACGAAGATTGACAAAACGTCGGGTGTCACTCTGCATACTGTTATTATTACCCGAAATACAGAAAATGTCAACCTAATTTATTTCATTATCTAAATATATATACAGAATGGCAATGCCAAGAAAACTCATTAGGTATATACTTAACTGCTGTACATATAATATGTTATAAAGTGGCGTCATAATGCCTATATTAATGGTGTAAGGAGAAAAACACGTGGATTGTTTACTTAAATATGAATCCCCCGATTAAGTGTTTCAAATATCCTTACATCAGATAACTATGTTTGGCAAATATATACCTAACAATAGGAAATAGTAATATGATTTTCCAACATATCCTAAGTTATGTTGTTAAATCAATAGATAACCTATGTGGCAGTGAGTATTAATAATATTGTAAATAGAATTGATCGATCAGTCTTCTTTGGTTTTTTAAATAGTAATAGAAATTAGTCTCAAAGAGTTGAATATATTTAAAAACCCAACCCCCAAAATGCTTCTGTATTAATATAAGCCAAAAATGTAGAAAGTGCGTTACCTCAACCTAACCTATAAATGAAATGAAGTATCCGTTAATTGTGTTAGCTCTTTAGTTAATTAATATTGGACTTGAGCTATAACTATACTTAAAAAAAACTAATATACTAAAAGCATTTTGTAAAAGATATTTATAATTGTATTATACTTCATTAAATGTAATGTGTTTTCTATTAAATTTGTGTATTCATCAATTTAACTTTTAATATTTCTATTAATTAAGACATAGACGTATTATAATGGCTGGAGTATACTTAATAATTTTCTTAATAATACAAACATAGGTATCTCAAGTCCAATGTTATTAACTAGAGAGCTAACATATTTAACAGATATTTTATTTCTTTTATGGGTTGAGCTAACACACATTTTCCAATTTTTGGGTTATATTAATATCACAATATTTTATATTATACATTATTTATATTTACTTTTTCACGGTGATTCTAACAATATAAATTTTGTTCTTGCAAAACACATAGATAGCTGTCTATTTTACGCTATAAACGAGCTATTTATAACGTGTTAAATAGGAAACTATAGTGCAATGCAAAATCTAGTCCACCAGCAACGGTTGCTAGGTAAAAATATTATTTTTCTCATCTTCGGGATATTTCAAATATATGATCAAAATTTCTTAAAATTCGTTTAGTTTTTAAAGTGTTATTGGGTCTAAAGAATTAGAAGAATAAGAAGAATAAGAATAATAAGATGAATTTCGAAAAAAGTCGTTTTTTACACCTAAATATCTCGGGTTCTATAACAGTTATGAAGATGAAAATTGGCGAGCTGATTAATTTTCAGTGGCACACGATAAAAGTTACATCATTCCAAGATATAAATTATAATTTAAATGGTAGCTGTTTAAAAAATGGCCGTTTTGCCAGGAATGCGAAACTTTTGGAATGAACGATGTTTTTGACGCTCTTTAATTTAAAGTCGAACCGAAAAATATATTTTAAAGCAAATCGATGTTGACTATAAATTTTAAATGAATCGGTGAATACATTACATTCACGAAGAAAGTAAATATAAATATTCATACAAATAAATTTCTTTAAAACTCAAACTAACCATTTTATTGATATATAAATTCAAATTTATTTTCGCGCTTCGATTTGAACACGGGCAGAGCAGGCGTGTCGGGAATCAGATACGTGACCTACTTAATTTCTATGGTTACGCCGAATGATTCCAACTTCTGGAATGAACGATTCCTAAAGAGCGATATTGAAATTGTTAACGTTTCCATTTTTGGAAAACGCTCACAGTGTTTGGTTTAGTTGTTATTTCTGATGTCGTATGAAGTATATTTGTGAGAGTAATTTTGTGACATTATAGTTATGAAGTTATTAACCTTAACGTTTAACCGGGCTTTTTCGCGCAGTTCATATCCCTGGGAAGTGGGTGGGGGACTCGTTATTGGCAACGTTTTATACTCCCTAAATAGAGTAGAGTTTAAAACAAACGTTTTCTAACACATTCCATAAAAAATAACCAAAGTTATTTTACAAAAAATCAATTTCACAAAACGAGAGAAAACTTAATAATTTTATTGTTTTTTGTGAATTATTACATGAAAGTTCTCAGTACCCGAATCAGAGTGTCGTCCATTATGCGAGCGAGAGATTAATTACATGTTTTCTATAAAACACATGTTTTGTTCATTTTTATAGAAAGAGATTTACTTTTAGAGTATGATCAGGTGACCGTAGCCCCCCTCTGGGTCACAATAGCGCTATCCATATTTGTTCATTTAGAAATCCTAGAAATAAGGAAGGCCGCTCCTGGCATGCAAAGATATAATATTAATATGCGACTAAAAAGAATAAACGAGTTCGACTTTGAAGACTTGTTAAACGGCTTGAAAACTTAGTTAAACTTGAAAAAGTCATACTTTTTACCATTAATAATATCCAACATACTTAAGTGTGTCGCCAGAAGCTTTTAAGTCGTGCATAAATGCGAAGTTCTTCTTTTCAAGCACCTCTGCAGGCAGATTTTCTTTCTCGAAATCGATGTATAATTCATTTATCATTAATCGAATAAGCGACCGACTTGCGACTAATAGACTTGAAACACTGTCTGGTTATGGTAGCTCTATCTCTGATATCACGGTTGATTCGGGCATATTGACCAGGATAATGGAAGTCAAAACAGCGGGGATAGAAAATATCTATGGCAACTGCGGCTTATCACCATCGAGAGACTACATATAATAATGGCAAGATTTAAGATCCTTCTTATTGATTATTTTGAATATATCTACTTTTAATTCGTGCTTCTGCTTTCTTTCTGAAAGCGACTTAAACAGCAATAATTCTATTATTCAGTTTTCAGTATTGCACGCATGCATAGGATGGGTGTTTTCGAGTTTTTATTTAAAGCTCTTTAACAAAAAGATTGTTATTGCTTTTTTTCTATCAAATATAGATTTAAGTTTATCATTAAATTTTAATAACATATACGAATTTTCTGTAGTAAAATAAATTTAGAATCAGCTTCTTCATTAATATATAATTCTTCTTCGTGAGAATATGCTTGTTAATTATAAAACCATTCAATCTTATATAATTCGTTTAGTCAAGTAAAAATGGCAACTTTCAACATATTTATACCTTTTACGAGGTATGTATCCTAAAATTTACATATTTTATCTCTAAATATTTTAATCTTAGAATCGTGTATAAATACAAGTATACATTTTTCAATTTATTATTATTATTATTAATTATAGTATAATAAATAATTTATAGATGAATAAACTAATCCAGATACGTGGCCAAATCATTTCTCTTATCTATTAATTAATAATTACTAATATTTTCATGAATTACCCAATTGTTATTATTTCGACATTTCAGAATAGGTCCTACATAGCATAAATAAGAAAGTGGCTTGCTTAAATTATTTCCAATCCATTGTCTATTATTATTGAAAATTTAAATTTCAAAATTATCCAGAATTATATTAAAGTACATGCTGAAATAATAACTACCCCATAGATATTTGTTTTATTACTTCTAATACTTTTAATACTTTGTTAACCCTGACTAATATCTATGAACTACCCACATTAACCTTATTCTGAAATTGTTGTTTTAACTAAAACATTTAAACTAATGTAACCGAAGTCTTTCTGCTTAGTGTTTATTTAAATATAGTTAATTAGTCTAAATTTAGACCTTCACCTCCGCATTTCTAACTGCATGATATATTCCAGTGAAAATCAACCTAAATAGATTAAAATAGCTTTGATTAAAATGTATTTTTATGTGGATAAATATAGGTACTATTTCCAAAAGGCTTTGAAATCTGTATTGACTACCTTGACACAATATTTCTCTTATGTAAAGCAATGTTGGACGAAACATAGATACTTTCATGTACACAGATTATACATATTTCAGCCTATTATGTCTAAAGCCTTTTTGTTTAAATATATAATTGCGAAATATTTATCCATGTGAATAAAAATTAAGGACGTTCTGTATGCAAAGTATCTATTCAACCATACAGGTATTAAGTATAGTTTTAATAATTTCTCATTGCCCTGTGAAATCGGTACAAAAATCTTCAGATATATAATCTTAATAAAACATCAAACTACTGTCAAATATTCGACCCTTAAATTCAGATAAAATCTGGAAGGCTGAAAAGCTTGCAGTTATTTTAAAATCAATTAATTTACATTAGCACAGAATAACAAAAAACAATTATTGATTGTGTATTGATTTTCAGCACTCTAGATTTTATCGGAAATTAAAAGTCGAAAACATTTTTACTGGAATTATTGTGAATATTCGACATTAATGGAACAGGTGGATGTTATAAAATATTTTAGAATTATGTACAATAATATTTCATCAATCAAATATATAACTATAATATATCATCATTTCATATAATGCTTCACATTTTTTGTTTACAGTTTTTCAATATTTTCATATTATCTCGGCTTTAAAGCCCTCTATAGAATAACTTGTCTACATAATTTATCACATGCGGAATGAAATGTTTGATATTCAATTGACACGTCATTCTAAGAAATAATAATACTGGAGCATTAATAAGGCATGCACCCGACTGTGGTATGATAAGAAGAATAATCCTTTCTCTTTACCCTAAATTATGGAAGAGAAAAACAGATATAATTTATGATAACAGAATTTCCCGCATGTTATGCGTAGATATTGAATAAAATTCCGAATTATGGACTATATAGCTTTGCTTTGGTTGGTATATATATTATGTAAATCAACATTTCAAATGTTATGTATTGAAATACATTTTGAACTATATATTTAGCTAATTCTGCAGACTGTAAAAAACAACATATATGTGTTTTCATAAAAAGGATAATTCCCATAAAATCCACTATACTAGAAAATAAGATTTAAAAAATAAAGATAAGATGTTTTTTTACATGTGCTCGAATGTGGCCATTCCATTGATATTACCTCGTCTAAACTGTTCCATCGTAATACGAACCTTTCGACTCGATGATTATAATAATATACTGATAATATTGACAAAGTTAACGAAACTAATTTAAGGATTTAAATAATAGTTTCTTTAATGTTAGTAATAACTTATAATCTTGTCTCCTATTTAGTTAATTGGTTTCCTTTTCTGTATAGTTCTGTTCTAGTGCTAAGTCATCTGCTATGTTATTCTTTTTCTAGCATTTTCTTCATTTATTATGTATAATGCATTTATTTTTAGACTCTTCATTACGTGCATAATTCAAACTCTCTGTATGATATACCATATTATATTGTTTATTACTATTTATATAAATAGCAGCTGAGGAGGTTTATTCAAGTGAAAAGTGCCACATTGAATGACCTCAAAATCTGAATGTATAGCAGGCTTGTATCTGTATAAAACATGTTTCTGACGTGTAATAAATATTTTATGAACATTTTCCTGTTTCTCATATTAAATAATAGGATAAAAGTCAGTGATTTTGACCAGTGTATACATGAACATGCATTTGTTTAAGTAATTAAACGTATTAATCATATTTTTAATAAACTTGTTACATACCAATTTGTTCATCAAATTATTATGTACATCTTACAATCCCAGTTTGAGTTATAAATCATAGTATTTATTATGTAGGTATACCACTAATTGTGATAGTAGGATGAACAAAATGATATGTATAACATTCATATTAAACATATTATGAATAATACATTTCATTTCTGAAAAATATGTATTTTCATGTACGTAAACTAAACCAAATCAGACAATGTTCTCCTATTCTTTAATATAGGAAACAGTAAAATTGCGCTCAACATGTATTTTATCCACGGCAGAAACACGGCAGCAATCCAATTTTCTATCTACACCAAGTTATACTTTCAGATTTTGAGGACATTTAATCCGGCGCTTATCGCGTTATGTACACAAAAACAGCAATTATCTAAATTTACGCGCATGGAAGTTATTGAAGAAAATGAATTAAATCTACGTTTTCTGATTAATAATAGCATACAAATTTGAAAAAGTGAACTTGTTGTCAAAATGTAATTACCTTGATAGTGTTCATGATATAAAACAGGTACAATTCCATGCAAAAAATGTATATTTACCACTTGTATAAAACACTAATTATACCTATCTCAAGCTTTTATTCAAATATATTTTTAATGCATTATGTAACGATTTTTTTAATTAGTAAGAATGAAATAAATCTTTATCGTACGTAAGCCATAAGAATATATTCTATACTTACAATTTGAAAGTCACTCACTCAAAATCTTATAAGAATCCTACCCATCTTATAAGAAAACCTATGTGCTGGATAAATATATTAATCTGATGTAAGTTATATACGTGAATTGTCATAGTACATACATACACACATACATACACTGCTGGATAGCCATGACGAAATACAATTCTGAACTGAATTTATGTCTGTTCTATTATATTAATGTTTTAAAGAATCGCCACTTCAAATCACACCGATAATGCATTTCTCGCTCAGCTACTTGAGGGTTACCTTCACATGGAATTAACAACTCGGCTCTAGCTCTTCAAGAAGGCTTCTCTTTTGTTTGCAATCCTCTTGAATCTCCGCTTTGATTGCGCGCTTCCCAACCTCACCCCTTGCCATGCTTCCTACCAGATTATAATTATTTTTTGTTTTTTTTCTCGCGCCAGAAAATCACGATTCCCCTTTGCTTGTTTTTCTCATTTTGTTTCCAAAATATCTTGAAAACAAAGAACATCAGCCGATTTGTTTAGAATGCTAGCGTTTTTTAGCTATGGGATATCTTTTAGTATTATGTTGTCAGGCGACTTTTGATTTGTTTCGTCGGCATTAATAAATTTACTGTCATATAAATTATTGTAAATTTCCCTTGCCGTTTTTAATGCCAGAAGTTAAGCATACATTTATAGTTATTTATATATGTATTATTCAGACAGATTCAATTTATGGCAAATGTTAATGATATTTTCCCCTTCAAAATGTATAATTATTCATTGTTATGATGTCATATATAATACAAATATAACTTAAAACGCATGACTCCATGACATTAATTTAACTGGATGATCAATGTTGAGTTGCCAATAAAATCTGTGACGCAAAAAGTCAATGTATAATAACTTTTATTGTTGATGTAAAAGGAAATTATTTGTAATGATTTGACATATATGTCAATATATATATATATATAACGTAATATCGAATGACGTATAGGATTATAAATTTAATATGAAACTAAATGTTTTAATATATTTACGGAAAATAGCTTAGCGCATGTGTTCAGCTTCTGCTACAAGTGCTTTGGAAATAAACTAAAAGGCACTTTACTTTTTAGATTTAATTATAAACTAATAATTATTAATACCTGTCACTCCCAAAAATACATTTCATAAGTGATTTTTTTAATAATAATGCACCCATTCTTAAAGAAGCTATTTTAGGACTAAATTGTTTTCCGACACTTTGATCTGATTATTTGTTAATAAAATACTTAAATCGGGTAAATTGTGTACTACATATGATTGTTAAAATATTAGTCAACATGCACAAAATGGAAATATATTATTACTGATAATAAAATGAAAGTCAAAAGTAGTATGCATAATTTTTTGCAATATTAGTTCCACAAATTTATTATAAAATGTATGAATTTATGACTTTGTAAGAGTGGAATAATGAATAAATCACCAACATTTCAACATTTCAACAAAATTAACCGAGTGACAATTTTCTTGACATCCGTTTTAGTCAGTCAATGGTTTAAATTAAAATAAATGTAAAACTGAAATTAATATATTTATAAATCTATCTAGCTTGTCAGACTTATAAAATGTCATGATAGATATATTGTACATAATATATTTTCACTTGAACAACAACTCTTTATATTTATTAAGTTATATGCATGTAGCTTTGCATCGAAGCGAGAAGCTGGACACAACATTGTATAATATTATATAAACAATTTCGAATGCATCGAATTCCTAAATTCAATTTCCAGTTGAGTCTCTCTAGATATTTTTGCAAGTTAATCATAATTATCTTGCTCATAAATTTAATTTCCTGAATCTGACTGATTAAGAAAGCAATTAGTTTAGTGATTCTCAACGAAATAGTGACAACTGCTCGAGTAATAAAACGAGTGGGTGTACAGGCTGCAGTCCTCGTTGTATGAAATTGTTTCTTGAAAAGAGGCAGATAATGCAATGAAATAGACTAAATCCACAAATTTATGTCTGAGAACAACATGAAGAAATTCTTTTAATAGGTTGCCTTTTAGATTTTCGGTAAAATCTGTAGGGCCGAAAATCCATATAATATCAACAATTCAACCTTCTTGTTTAATCTTATATATTAAATAAAAACATATTTTTAAAATAGTCATATATAGAGTTATGTGATAGCGATAGTATGTAAGAAATGATATGATAATAAGGAAATCTGGGGGGGGGGGGTGAAAATTAGAATAAAAGTAACGCGAACATTTTGTAATAACCTGATAATAAAAATCATGCTACAGCGAGAATTTATTCAACAATATCGAATCGGGAAATGAATATTGTTTAATAATCCACAAATCATTTAGTGCATTTCTTGAGTTTGATATTGGAAGAAATGTTGTAATAATAGTTTATATTTAGGGATTACATTGAGTTTTTTTATTAACAATTCATCATGTCATTTGACAGGTACCTATCAGTAAAAAGCTAAATGGAGAACTCAGCGTTTGTTTAAATTAATTTATTATTTTAAAATATCAGAAGTATGTAGAGAACACTTCGCACCATTCTGAAAAAAAAAATCAAGAATAATTCCATGTAAACTGTTCTTCAGTTATGCTTTATTTATCGCCTCATTATGCAATGACGCAGCGAAGTATGCCATTTATGAGAATATTAACTACATCGCTTGTGTGTCTACTTACATATATCGAAATAATGTTAAGTTTGAAAACCACTGGACTATAAGCATATCACATATGTGTGTTCATGTATTCATTTGGGGGAAAAATCGGATTTAATTAAATTATCTATAATATAATACAATATTAGCAGAGCACGCAAACAAACGCGCGTGATTAACTTAATCCGCCTGGCTATATATGGCTTTTTGTTCTCGTGCTTGTACATGTTTTTAGTCACAATAGTTTCTTAGTCAATATGTAAACATGTGCGTATTTATAAATTAGCGTGAGTTTCAAAATTAAAAATGCTTTTTTAAATATAAAGTAATGCTAATAATATGATTTAAAAAAAGTTCTAATTGTCTTAATACATATTTATCAAAAATTAGTAAACAGCATATTTCGAAATATAGATTTTAAAAACATATAATGTGTAAATTGCAATCTTTTTGAAGCTGAAGAAACCGCTGTTACACACACTTAATTTAAATTAACCTCTCAGAATATGAACGCTCGAAAATTACAAAATGTGAACAGCAGAATTTAAATTTATATTTAACAGCTATTGTTTTACTTTAGCTTAACGTGCATGTTGAACTAATGGAATAATGTGCTATACATTTTTTATGGTTTTTTATTGTGCAGTGTCGGTAACATTATGGCTTTCTCTGTTAAAACTTAACGGACTGTAACAAAAAAGTTCACTTTCGGAATGTATTTTTTGAGTGACTTTTTAGTTATTAGTCAATAGTATGTAGTATCTAACAATTTCGTCGATTTACATTCTATATGTATGTATGTGCCAATAGTAGAATAAATAGGATTACATAACTTTATATATGACAGTTTACTATAGTTTTAATAGAGATGATTACTTACACATTACTCTGTGTTTCATTAAGTTACTAAATGTGATTGAAATTATTCCATTTAACTCCATTTTAGAATATTAGAAAAATAAATTGTCTCTATAACAATTAGTTCTTACACATAGATATAGTCTCATTTATAAATTGCTTTTAAAACATAATTAGTATAATTGATATCGAGAAACACATATTTTCAAAGACGACAACTTTGAGGACTTTTGAATATAATATAATATCATATAATATAGTATAATATGTGGTTGTTCCGATAGTACCTGAATTAACAATTAATATAATTGCATTATTCACCCTTCATTGCGAATCACACATCACGGGAAAAGAGTGGACTAATTAATGAAACCAATGCAGCTGCCGTAAATGCTGGTAATGGCAGTTTAAATTATCCAATAATCCAATACAATTATGTGTACCAACATACTAGTTAGTTGTTAATGACCTTGGGTACCTATAACAACGTTTCAGAATATCTACCATAAATTTCTGCAATTTCTTATATGGAATTGGTTGTTAAGTTATTTGCTATTTTTATAGCTACGCTTTTTTACATCAATTAATTATAAAGTTTAATTACTATTGATTATTCTTTTTTATGTTGTTATTTAATATTCTTTATAATGAGGGAAGAAAAATAAGTTAACCATGAGTGAAGAAAAAATACATTTAATTCGCTATTTCGAGAGTTACAACTAATAACGAGCATTATAAAGTCATCGATATTTTTACATTGTATTTATTATAAAAAACAAAAATTCAATAGAAATATGTGTTGGTATCTCAATAAGAGCAGTATTACACTATTATCATATATGTAATGGGACCACAGGAAATGGTTGGTCAATCAAAGTTGGAAAGGTTTTATGTTCACGTTATCTTTCCAAATTAAAGTGTCTTATTTACTATAGGTATATCGAGTATTAAATGAGATATCATAAATTTAAATAGTGATTGGAAAATTAAGTGAAAACAATAATGACTTTTACGTTTAATAGTAATAATATATTTAAGACATAATTTATCAAATGGATCAATTTTAAAATCTTCTGTAATTTATGATATATTGCCATAGGTATCTATTGGAATCGATATCTTACTTATTTCTATAAATATTAACCATTAAAATATAATATGTATTTTTTTGTATTCTAAATTGTCATTTTAGTCATATATTTGTGTTAAAAATTCATAATTTAATATTTCTTTACTTAATAATTACTTACAATTCATAATATTAAATATATGTTTATCAAAATAATCATTAATATCAGAAAACATAATATAATATATAACATATCATTTTGATGATTACCTATATAAAATCGATCTACTTTCAATTACTAAAAAGATAAACGCAGTTTCTTATTCCCCTTTTATTATACAATTTTATGAATATTTAATAGAGTTATTTCCCCAGTTACCAATAATATCTCTTTTGAAGATATAAAATATAAATTTGAGACAATTTCTATCAAATTCAATCACATTTTCAGTATTTCTCTATTATAACTTATAGTAACAAGTTATCTCTGTAATAATATTACATTTTTAATTTCCACTATATATTTAGATGACGTATATAACAGTTAAACTTAATGAAACAATCGGCTGCATAAATTATGAAGGAAGAATCTTGCCAATCGCCACATACCCAAATGCAAGATGCGTTTCGCTCTTTTTTGGAGCTTATGAGTTACATCCAGAGTATCGAGCCGGGTCCTCAGGGCAAACGCTATAACCGCTTGACCACCGGAGCTCGGACCATTCTCAGGGAAAACTATTTAGCCATTACGGCAAGTCCGTATCACACGAACTATAGTAGAATTAATATACTATTATAGCAAGTGATGTTTAATGTGATCAGTACCTACTCGGGTGATCTGATCTGAATCAATAACTAAAAAATTGCAAAAGTGCAAAAATAATTTCACAAAAATAAAAATATTCTAAAGAGAAAAAAATGGTCTTAAAAGTTGTAGAACTTAATAATAGGAAAAGCCTGTGAACCTCATGATGTCGCTAGGTGTTATATTAAAAAAACGCAATTAAAAACAACCCTCCCTTCGGTAGGATAGGGTTAAAGGGATCAGACACGATGTCGTGGCTAAGCATCACTTGTTGACACAAATGACAGAAATTCATTTTTAACAAATGCTGAAGACAACTGCGAGAAACCCGCTTGCACGGGAATATTTCCACTTCTCATGGTGTGCCTCGTACTGAATACAAATTACTGAACTGAACTGTTAGTCCATGAAAGGTAGCATGATATATATCGCAATATAACTAATTACAAAAGATACCGTCTCACCCACATCTAATCGATAAAACTTGTTCAGGTTAAGATATGCTATAGTAATTAACTTGCTTTTATTAATTCCAACCTGAGATCTCACTTTCTTTATTTCACACACGAAGCATAAGGTTAGCATAACAGTTGGATCGTCCTAAATTCCACACATGCTTCACTTATCCACAAGTCTTGCAGTTTAGCAAATTATTTCCCCGAAACGGCTCATCCTACTCATATCTAAGGCTGGGAAGATTTTGAGCTATCTTAAGTATTTTCTTGTGCTTCCCAAAACTATATTAGTAAATGCAAATCCCCTCCCTATCCAGTATTTTTTCGGTGATTTTTATATCAACGAATGGAGGCAGTGTTAGCTTTCGTGACCGTTTTCCTTCTACATATACGGTTTCACGATTCCTAGCGCTATAATCGCTATTGTGCACTCGAAGGATGATCACGTGACCATGCCCTAAAATGTATATTTTTTATAAAAAGGGAGTCAAACAGTATTATAAAAAAATAAAGAAAATACATATATTTGTCAAAATCGATGAAATTCGAATTTGAATACTGAAAATATTAGTCCGTCAGCTGAGGAGGTTTATTTATGTGAAAAGCGCCGGATTGAACCTCAAAATATCAAAGTATAACTTGTATTTAGGTAAAAAATGGATTGCTGCCATGTTTCTGCCGTGGATAAAATATTGGTTGAGCATTTTACTGTTTCTCGTATTAAAGGTCTGTAACAAAAGTCTGTGATTTTGACCAGTTTACATAAAAGTGCATATTTTTCAGAAATTAAACGTATTATTCATATTTTTAATAAGAATGCTAGATATCATTTTGTTCATCTAGTTATTATCTAGAATTAGTATATCTATCTATTAACCTCTATTAATCTATATAACTATAATGCAGGCATATCAGCGGGTCTATCACCTATCAGTAATTCATTTTGGTAATTCCCACACCACTTATAAATAATGAGTAATACTAATGAAAACCGCATATCTTACACATTTTATTTAATCTTCTTGGTATTTTAGAAAAATGCCTTTTTATAGCGTACACGATGTTTTTAATGTACGGGGCCTTATACATTTATTATTTTATACTATATTATGTACAAGCTACCCAAATCAGAAAATTGTGTTACTGAATTTCTGACATTAACTCAATTTATTTGATTATCGAAATTGATCGGCATTGCCATACATTTTACTTTTTCTGTATATAAAATAGGAAGAGAAATAGATTGTTTCTGTTTCCTTTTGAAATGAGAAAATAGCTGTAACAAATCGCTGTTCATATTTCTGATATTTTGTATTTAAAGGTTGGAACATTTAAATACGCATTAATTTATAATTAGAGTTAAAACGTTAATTTTATGTAAGTAATCATTTATTTATATAGCAATATAGTTTAATCTGTTACATGTTATAGTATTGAATTTATTTCACAAAATAAAAGTGATATTTTTGATTTTCGATATTTAGCCAACCTATAAAAATAATATAAGTTCAAATATTCTTCTACGGTATACTTTATCCATTTATCTATATATATTTCCTACTGCTTTAAGGAAATTATTTACTTTAGTCACTATATAAGTCATGGGTTCGTAAATTTGAACTAATTGCCAAAATTATATTGAGTAATTATAACATAAATCAAAGGTATGTACATGTCATATGGCTTTTATGTGCACTCATGACTACATTTTATTAACTATCAATTACGTAAAACATTTGTGCATAGTTTCGTGGTTCATTAAACATTGTATTTGGTTATTTCTACAAATATATCATTATTAATGATTTGCAAGTACAATATATATTTATTTCTTTAGTAAATGAATTATTCATTTCCAAAATACAAATTAATGGAAAACTCCGTTTACTTCGTAATATTTTACATTTTAGCATTGTTTACTTAATATTAATTGAAAACCAAGTTATAGGTAGTTTACAATGAAGAAATTAGTCAAAAGATATTTTCTTACTGTCTAAAACAATTGCATGAGACATTGAATGGTACCTATCGAAGCTTTTTTAGTGGTTTTGTTTAAGAAATCCTAAAATCCGATTTATTTGCAAAATACTGAAATTATAATTATTTGGATGTTTCTCCTGCGTGACATTTATTAAAAATATATATTTAGGTATAAAGAAATGGTACGCTAGAATTATTCTAGTACCGTTTTGGCATGTTATAGTGTCTTAATAATATCGTTAAAGAAACAATAAATACTCCCATTTGTTTAAGAATTCAATTCCTCTAAATTTGATAAACGTTCATAGGTGTATACGTATCCAATCTATAAATATTTCAATAAATAAATTTCCATATATCCACTTTTTGTACATATAATTCTTTAGATAAGATAATTTCGAAGTAAAGATAAAAGTGCTCAACTTACTGCAGTCAATATTTTTATAAAATTTGTTGTTTCAATTATGACATTTATTTTGTCATCAACTACGTCAGTATATAATACCAATTGTTAATAATTATCATTAAATAGGCGCAACTAAAGAGTGGAAATTTAATTGGCACATTATGACTGCCGGCCACGATCGATATAGTTTTTGATCAATATATAAAGAATTGTGCGATTATGTAAGCTTTTGAAATAGTATTCTTACGAAATATTTTGGATTTATCTCAAACGGAAACGTTTGTAAATGAGTTTACACACACGCCAAAGCATTTAATCGATAGAATTTATTTTATAAGATTTGTAGATGAATTCATTTAAAGGGGAAACTTACTTGTGATGAAAATGTGAAGACTGCTGAGAATTAATAGTAGCTGAAGTATTCTGGACATTGGATTCTGAAGTGTAATTAATGGATAAAAACACACATATATAATATATATATATATATAAGTTAAGTATAGAAATATTAAATATTCTACTAATACAAATGCGAGTAATATAAATATAAATAGTAGTAATCAATAGAAATTAAATGATACTAATGATGCATCAATATTTTGAGGAATCTTTTAGAAAGCAACCGAGAAAAAACTTACGTTTTTGGATAAAAAAGTCTGAGAGTATTGCACGTTGTGTTATAATTTTATTCTCCAAATATCATTTTAGTTAACTATTGATAATTTTATACATATTCTGCTATAGAATTTTGTGACCCACATTTATTTAAAAAATTATTGATATATTTTGAAATCAGTATGCGTATAGTTATATATTTTATAATATATCGATTAAGCCCGAGAAATCTACAATTACATATATGTTTTACTTTAAATCAATTACACCTTAAATTTTGTTTTTACTTTGACGCCAACAATTAATTGCGGAGGTAGATCAATGATTGCTTATTATCGATTTAAAGTATGTCCTTGACATATGTATTCCTAGATAACAATTGACTATTTACAGATATATTTATGTAGATCTGTTAATTTAAAATTAGTATTAACATATAAATATGTGACACATTGTTTTTTTCTGTTCACAAGTACCTACTCCTTGTTTTTGTAATGCATGTAAAACAGTTTGTGCTTAAAAATGATTAAAAAGTGAACAGTATGTTGTATTATTATTATTATTATTTAGTCATTCTTTTTGTAATTCACGCATAATTCACACAATAAAATAGAATGAAGAATATATATAGGGCATATTTTTATTCTATATATATGTAGTAATTAAAATATGATTTATATGCACCACACATAATAAGTAAATGCATAATATAAGTATTGGTAATGCTTGGCCTAAATACAATAATAATAATATATATACTTATTTTATTTGTACGTTTTTCAATATGTCATATTTATTTAATATTATATTAAGATACATATTTCTAAATTTATATCCCAGCATGTAGGAGATTCTAATATGGGCTATAAATATGTACTTATTTATACTTTGACAAACTAATATTAATAATAATATTTATAATGTTAACATGCTTAAACATTGAAGACGTTGAGTAGCTTATATAGAAAAAAAACAAAAAAACTTATAAGCATCTGCTTGTGACATAAATACCTCCTATATAGTGCACAAACAATGGTTCCAATGCTCATGCATATACTGGATTCTAAATAAATGTATGAAGCTAACTAACTAAAGTGTAAAACAGAGACCTCTGAACATCAATCATAAGTAAAACAAGGGCAGAAACACTGATCTTCTTTCCACAAATATGTACAGCAAGATAATTGGGAATCCATATTGGCACATTGAGGTCTCTCTCTATTCTTTCATACTTAGGATTACATACATAGTCGAAAATCTTGGAAATGCAGAGCTTTCAATGTTGCACTCTTTTGTACCTTTAACCATAATCCTAGAGAAAGAAACACCGTCTTTACAATAAGTTCTATAAAATGTGTTTTCTAAATTTTAATACAGTCACTATAAGCATTATATACAAATCTGTCATATATTGTCAACGTCAAAGATTAGTGTCACTTCCTGTAGTTATCTAAATGTTCATTATTTAAAGCATGAATTCATTACATAATATTGTTTTGTCTAAATTATAATATATAATAGATTATTAAATCTCATAATATACCATTTTCAAAACACATTTTAAGTTTTTATTAATTTTGTATGTGTCCCATTGATTTAAGTATTTCATGACCATTTATTTAAATATATAATCATATATAGTAAGAAGTGCATGATTAATAATTTAGTCAATTTTATTTTTCAATCAACTACATTTAGTGAGGTCAAAGTAGGTTTTAAAACGACCAAAAGTTTTAATCAGCGCTTCAAAATTCTATGTTTGGCTTAAAACTTTTATAAGTTTTAAAAC
>JAYRBW010069495.1:0-27134 GCA_036023295.1 Invenusta paracnida | reverse complement strand
TTTATATTTTTTTGTTTTTATACGTTTTTTATTAAATTTGGAAAAAAAATTAATTTGGGACGCTAAAATACGGGATCGCCTTATATTTGATATTAAATTATATTATTATTGTGATCATAATGCCAATGGTCTTGTTTGGCCTTGGGTACATTTTGACATGTAACTGAAAGTTGTAGTCATATATCATATTAATGCTATATTTATTTACAAACTTAGTTTTAGATTTAGTATTAATAAATCTAGCAGCAATATGCTAGATTCTTTAGGAGAAATAATTGCTGCTAGAATTGTTGACAAATCTAGCAGCTGTTGGATTCATTAATAAATATTACATTTAGTTGACATCAATGCTATAACTAAGTATGAAGTATCTATTTTTTTAAATATTTTTAAAGTTTTTATAAATATAGACAGGCCTTTCTCTTGGTCTTGTGCATGTGTAAATGATACCCCTGGACTTCATTTAATTTCAGTTACCAAAAAATACACAGACATGAAAACACTGTACATATACTAACCCATGTCTTCATTTAGTCTGTGGTTTCATTTATTTAATTTACAGTCATGTTAATCTTAATGCATACATTAATAATTTTAAATTGTAAGTTAGAAATGACAGTCTGAGTCACTGTTATAATGAAAGTACAATTATTATTGATATAACTGGTTAACAGCGAGTATCATGTTAACAGCAATCAAAAAATATATTCAAAGAACGTTTTCTTCTTACATATACATCGTTAGCATTTGTAAATGATTCATTTTTCAAAGGCTTAAACATCTCCAGACTCAGACAAATTCTGCATTTTATAACACAAAAAAACAAAAATAACTTAAAACATCAATAACGGGCTATAAACCTTAACTAATTTTATTTGACATAAATGTCAACGTATGTCACAATTTATTTCAGTAGATATATTATATATTATTACAAATATTTATGCGAATAAATTTAATACAGAAGTCTTATTACATATTTTATTTATTTGTTAACCTAATCTTACAAGTTAACCTCTATTAAATATAAAAGTACAATACTATTTTTAATAAACGCTGCCATATATTAATAATTACTTTAAACATCAGTATACGTAAAAGGGATCATTCCCTCTCTCCTTTTATACAGTGTGCCGTTATTAAGGCTATACACTGTATATTGATTCGTATCGTACCGTATCAAGTAATGATTAATAATGCTGACTGAGGGTGGGTGTTTCACCAAGCGTTATGATGCGTTACGGAGGTATGGAGAGTGTTTAGACACGTTTAAGTAACATTGTGAAAAAATAAATTTAAAGTTATATTTTGTGTATTTTATATATTATATTAAATAGTATAATATTATATTAATAAGAGTCAACTAATTTTATAAAATTTATACAGAAATAATCACATAAATCAGTTTCAAATTATAAATTGATATTCCACTTAAGTGAAGTTAATGTCGTGAACGGTGGAAGACCCTGATATCCCAAATAAGTAAAAAGTAATGCATACATTTTGATTCAATTCCTTCACTACTGATTTCAATTGTGAAATAAGAATAACTATTATTTAGAAGTAAAGAAATAAATACTTCCATCTTGAATGTCGAGGTCATCCACCGAGGTCATCCACTGAGGCCCTGAGATAACGGACAAATGGCATAAGTAATACATAAAATGCGTAAATTACGAACGTTTACCGTTGAAATTTCAAGTGAATAGGCAAAATAGACTTTTCCCGAAAGTCGAGCTCTGGAAGACCTTGAGGTCACGGATATGGAAAAGATAATGTATAACATACATATATATGTGTGTGTGTTATTGAATTCCACTGGTGCTGATTTTTAGTAAATTATATAGCTATTACTGTTTAGGAGAATACTGTGCCAAAGTAAGACTTTTCTTGAATGTCAGCTAGTAGTACACTGTAAAATTATCTGAAAACTCAAATAGTCGGCGTATATATGGACCACTGCCGCAACATCTTAAACTGGTTATCGCTCGTTCTGTATGATGTTTTATATGTAATTATGTGTTATATTGTATCGGTTTATGGCAGTTTTTTCTCATTTCGAAGTATAGA
This sequence comes from Invenusta paracnida, assembly GCA_036023295.1. NCBI lineage: Eukaryota > Metazoa > Platyhelminthes > Proseriata > Coelogynoporidae > Invenusta > Invenusta paracnida. The sequence goes on along the minus strand of JAYRBW010069495.1, from coordinate 25,064 downwards.
TGCAATTTATTGCATATCGGATATTAATCATTATATATATATATACAATAAATAAGTCGATATATTCCTTGGCAATCGAAGACTTGCTTATTTCACCACTTAACATTAGACTAGTCTTAATTGAGTACATTTTTTTAGAATTACTAATCTTTGTCACAGTTATATTTTATCTGTGTCTAATATATAATATTAACTTGAATTGCGGTATCTATTATTTCTTCCATTAATTGGCATACATATATTTATGTATAATTACTAGAAACTTTGACTTTATATACTAGTATTATAAGTTATTAAAAATAACGTAATATTCGCTTTTGATAAAAAAGTATGTAAATTTCATTAATTTTTTAAGCACATCATATTGTGACTGCGAAATATGTAACAGTGAACAATGTAAGAATAATTACGTTACATCTAAGAGCAACAATTCATAATAGTATAGCTGACATAAGAAAACATTACTGCGTTTTATTAGGTATACTACAACGTATGCTTATAATATTGTTGTTAAAATTATTCATTAACATAAATATTGGTAAGGTAATGTAACTAAAGTAACACTTTTAGATTGATAAGTGATTACTTTTATTATATTATATACATAGGATTAAATTTCTTTAAATGTACATAACAACGAATTTCATATTCACTTTGCACAAATGCATTTTTTACTTAAAGAATAATCGTGTATTGAAATAAAAAAGGAATTGAAGGTAATCACTTTTTATGTATGTAAATACATATGTAAAGGGAATCTACAATATCTAATATAGTGAGATACTGAAGGTTTTTGTCTTATCGTAACCTAACGATTTAAGTATTTAAAATGGCGAAGGTAATAAGTTGAACTATACGTACGTTTGTCAATATGTATAACAAACTCAGAAAATACCTTTATTTAAAATCTATCAATCGAGCAAACATGTAGGTAATAGCCTTCGCAGAGTTTGCCTACAAACCTAATATCATATTCATAATGGATTAAATTTAACTTCGATAACGTCATGATTTATGTATATATAAGCCAAATGTATCAAGGACAGCCGCGTCTTGTTTGCGTCCCCCTGCCGGGCTATAAAAAGTAATTGGAATGAATTCGAACTTATTAATATACTATATGTATAATAGGGAAAAAGCAGAAAATAAACAGCGTGGCAGGCAACACTTTGTCAGAAAAAACTGTAACAAAATAATATTATATATATTATAATATATATGAATGGAGCAGCTGGCGTGTGTTGTCTTTATATTTTGAAATCGAATGCCGGTGATACTGTAGAGAAACTACAATGGTTTGTAGATACAGCTCGCTTTTCAGAGTTCAGAGATATGCATTGGGTTAGAAGTTTACAATCTGGGTGTGGTGTGTATGTGTGTATGTGGGGGGGGAGGCAGGGTTGAGATAAGTTTTGGGCGGTATCACAAAATTGCGCACAAGAAAAGATAACGAGCATAGTGGCTTGGGTAATTGATATAGTAAGTGAATACATAAGACGAACCTTGTATGACGAAATAGATACCACGAATGTGAGATGACGACGGAAGCAGGCTGTCAACATTATCATTATTGATTGAAAATCAATAAAATTAGAATATATAAGGTAATTAATAATTGTGTCGGTGCAAGTACGTATCATAGTAGTTAACAAGTTTCTACTAAAAACGAGCTTATAAGCGGTCAAAAATTATGTATATCAGCAATATTATTATTGGAGAGCTACTTATAGTAAAATAAATATTGCGAATTCTATCGACTGCAATACACTTTTGACAAATAATGCGCATATAAACACGACAAAATTTATGATCTAATCTTGAACGGAGAAATGACACCTAGATGCATAGGAATAAGTTCGACAAAGTCAATATATTATATAAAATGAACATATAAAAATTGTAACTAATACATAATAGGGAACTATTTGCACGTAATTTTGTATACAAGATACATAATATTTTTATTATGTATATTGTGGTATATATTATTATACTATAAAAGAGAACAATTTGTAAATGAACTTTATTTTTTTGTAAGTTAAAATCCCGCCGTGAATAGTGGCTACTTTAAGCTATATAATTAAAAAGAGACGGGAAAATAAATGGTATCAATAATTACTGCACTGGGACAATTTGAAGGAAAAAAATAATAAGTCGAGAGAAAAGAAAGAGTAATAATTCTAAGATTTGGCAAGTTTAAGGGTAACTAGAGCTTCATGAGCGAAGAACTTCACATCAATATCGCTGTCGGTTGAGAGTGCTTCTAGAGCTGGTTTCACCTGCTGCGAAAGAGTAGAGGCTTCGTATTTGATTTGCATACGCGAGAGAGCCTGGGCAACCTACAAGGTTAGTGGTGACAAAATATATCAAAATCAGAGAGAACCTTACCTTACAACTAATTAATGAAACATACCACAGTAAATATAGTCAGTTTATGGTATGTCAATGCAGTAGTAATCACGTTTGAACACTAATTTGTAGTAATAATAGCGTTTATATGTTGCTAAGCAATCAAGCAACCGATAAAAACAATGAATAATTAATTAAAACTGACCAATTAAGAATAAATGATTTCAAACTTTTAGTATTATCCCGTTGCAGTACTCATGCATGGTGTAATTAAAATCATATTTTAGAAATTAAAATTTTTTTTATAAAAATGACTCATTTTCCTCACAAAAACAATCAGATTTTTTGTAAACAATTTCAGTTAAAAATATTGATCACATAAAGTTACCAATTTGAAACTGAACATTTTATATTATATAAAGTTTGCTTGCAATAGATTTAGCTTTACAACTTTTTAAAATGAACAAAGGAAGATATTATATAACTTTATTTATTATCACTTCTTAATACATTGAATGACAGTGTTATTATATAAAGTTCAAGAGTTACATTAACAACTAACCTTGAATCTGACATTGGGCACTGGGTCTTTGTGCAGAGGAAGAAGCGTTGTTAGGAGATACTTGGAGGTTACTTCTTGGGTGCACGCCCGACTAAGTTCGATGATGCTTGCCACAGAAATCATACGATTGAGATAGTTCTGATCCCGAGAAAGTTGGCCCACCTGATTTTTACCGAATTATCAAGAATAATACCTCAAAATATTTATCTATATAAGCACGTTCTGATCATGTTAGTTATATTTCATGTGAAAATATTTTCAGAAATAAGTTTTATGAATTTTTGTTAATAGTTATTAAGAATACATGAGACAATAACGATTTCTATTATATTATATTGTGATAACAAATAGGTTAACATGATTTAACCAAATGGATGTTAATTACTACAACTAATTTTGATGTTAAATTAGATAAGCTTTCAATCAAGAACTTAAATTTGTACACTAAATCTGATTTGTCCCTGTAAAAGAAGAGGATGAAAAATATCTTTTTCAATTTTATAATATATAATTAATATATTCTACTAACAAAAATTATAGTAGAATGTAAGTTAAATACTAATTTTTCTAAAAAATACACAAAAAATTAATCATTCTACCTTAGGAATAATCTGTTGTAGTGCCCACTCCGATCCGTAAATGGCAGTCAACTTTACCAGATTGGCCACTGCTGCCTCTCGGATTGCATAGACGGGATCAGCAAGCCAGGAAAGGCAGAGTTGGGTCAACTTCTCGTCGAAGAAGGCCACCCCCATTTGCCCGCCTAACACCGACATGTATTCAATCGTAGCAAGACGGACGCGCCATTTTGTGTCCTCGGCAAGGCCAACGATTCCCGGAAGAAGTGTGGATGACACCTGTTTAGGCCCAAGGACTTCCATCACCATTCCTAGATTACTCACCACATTTAAACGAACCTGAAATAGCAGATAATGAAAATGTAAACACAAAAAAAAGTATTTAGAGGCAGTATTATTACCATGAAAGCAACTTTTAAGGTAGGTAATAACTATTTTCCCATATGAATTCTAACTTCAGACAGGGTGGCCGCAGTTTGTAAGGATAAAATTCAAGCTATTCGAGCATAATTCAACTATTTTTTGACATCATTATATTGCCATAAATTTGAACTGTTAAAATTGATATACAATATTAAAAATAAAACATACCAAGGTAGCTGAATTTCGACTGATTCCACAATAAAATTGCCAATATAGAAAAGCATTTTTCTTCTTAATTTCTGTTGTCTTATTTTTGTGAACTTTAGACTTGTAAACACCGTGCATATTTATCTACATTATATGGACTTTTAATAGCCAGGATTATAACATATATTATATACAAAATATTTGCACCACACAAATAACCGACCCCACATGAAAACCTAAGCAGAACACAGTGAACATTTAAGTCAATGACCTCCCGTCAAAAGACGAAATAAAAAAATTGTTACAAAGAACTCCCATCCCAGAAAAAGGTGTGGAACTTTCCTCTCATGGTTATAGTGTGATTTCAGCGACGAAGTCATCGAACCTCTTCACAAGATATACATTACCAGTGTCAACACGGGCACAATGCCCGATATCTGGAAAGTAGACAGAGTCTAACTAATCATCAAAACACAATCAGCCAATAACTGCGCGGAACTCAGGCCTATTACTGTCACTGAAACACCAGCTAAATGCCTAGAGAAAATTGTGCAGAAGAGAATCTGCAATTCTATCATGAACAATATAAGCAATTACTAATTTGCATACAGAAAAAAATTGTTCAGCCGAAACTGCCCTCACAGTAATAATGACGGAAATTCAAAACCAAATCAACACCGAACCCAGCTCCTTCGGAATCATATTAGCCGATATGCAAAAAGCAATCGACTCAGTCGAACAAAAATCATCTTAGAGAAGCTAGAAGAAATCCCTGAGATCATCTGTTACATTCCATGGATCAAATCCTTTCTCGAAGACAGACAGCAAAAAGTAAATACCAAAGGGCCTCCAAAACAAAAACGAGAGGACTTCCACAGGTCCCAGACTATTTGTTATCCTTCCAAACGACCTCCAGCCAGTCGCTGTTAACACAACCTTTATAAAGTACGCAGACAATCTGACGTCCATCAATAAACTATCCAATTCCATAATGAACCGATACCAGGAAGAAATGACAAATATAGAAGTTTAGGCATCTAAGAAGGAAATGATTCTAAACGCCAAAAATACTGAAGAGCTATCGACAAAACCGCTCAAAAAACACTTAATTCCGCTCTTTCTACTTGAGATAATGGCCAACATGTTTATAAACAAAATTGTCTAAGGTTCTTGGTCTCCACATCGACACCAATTTCAACTTTAAACAACAACTTCAAAATAAGTAAAACAGCCAAGAAATGCTATGGCAAACTTTACCTCCTCAAAGAGCTGAAACGTAAACATTACAACAAGTAGGAACTAAAATACTTCTATCTCATCGTGTATTATACCCACCATGATGTACGCGTACACACTTGGTGCTCGACCAAAGAAAGCAACCTGCTACCATTCTACTAAATCCAAAAGAAAGCACAGAAAATAATCGGAGACGACATTGAAAATTTGAAGACAAACCTGAAAAAAATTACCAAAATCTTCAACAAAGCCGCGACCAACGAATAGCACCTTCTGCATACCTTCATTCCCAAACGACAATAAAGAAACACAAGACAGAACGGGCACAGAAAACCCGACCGACCGAGAACTGAAATGTACAAAAGATCATTTGTGTACAGTGGTTGCTCTCACTACAATAATTAGCGCTTCTCCTAATACTTTTTATTGTTCTCCAATAAAATTCCTTTACAATAATTTTCTCTAAACTGTTTCTAATACTTTCTACAATAACTTTTTTTTTCTCAAGAATATCTCTTAAATTAACGTTTCTCCTAATTATTTTATTCTTTTTAATTTTTTAATTATGGAAGTTATGTATGAAAAAACCGTTTTGGGTTTTTTTAAATAAAGATCTTATTATTACTATATATATTTTGGAACTTTTTAATATAAATTTTATCTATGGCTGAACAATATCTTATATTATTTTAACGTTTTGACTTTGGGCTCCTTTTTTGGCCCTTATTTTAGCGACGAATTTGCTTTCGATTTCATTAATTATTATGATATTTTAAATTATTTTATATCTTATTTGACTAAAGCGTAATTTTAAACAAAGAAATTACAAAAAAACATTAACACAAAAACAACTATACGGTCTTTTTTAATATTATGTATAATGTATTGGTATTATATTAATTGTATTATCGACCAATATTATCAATGTACTAATAGTAAGTACTCCCGCATAATACTCTTCTGTTCAGGTAAAAACAAACTTGGATACCAGAACTTAAACAACTGATGAGAAAGAAACCTGCAGTAGTATGTATGTAGAAACATTGCTGACATAATCGAAAAATAAAGACGAGTTTTAAAACTGTAAATGGATAATTTCTAATGAAAAAGAAAGATTCTTTAAAAAACGTTTAATTTTCCAGTTAACATGTTAGAAATGAAATATGATAGAAATATATTTCCAAGACACGAAATAGCAAAACTTGTGGTACATAAAAATACATGCTCTATAATTGAGTTGAGTTCAATCAATATAAAATTCGTCGTCTAAGACAAATTATAACTATATAATTACAAGTTCAGAAAATATCATGTTGTTATATAACAAATTATAATTTTATTGCGACACATTTATTGCGCTATTCATTACACGAAAATGGGAATATATTTTTTATAGTATATAACGAAACTAAATAAATAATGCGATATATGTAGTCCAACACCATGATTTGTATAAATCTTATAGAATTTATTGGATTGGAACCATCAAGCCAAAACAGCTCACCAGACCGAAATAAAACTATGGTTTTTCAAATTATTCTATATAATATAAGAATAGAAATTTAAAATGACAAGAAAATGTATAACAAGGCTACAGTATATTATTCAAAAATTATTTAAAAGCGGCGTTATATTTTTAAATAAGGCATTATATAAAATTAGTTTTAAAAATACTAGTAAGGTATTCTAACTTGCTACATTTATAGAATAAAATAGCATAACAAAAAATCGGAAGATCTTCAGTTGAACTGTCAAAACATAATGAGATGTTTCACTAAAAAATTACTTTAAAACATAACTACCTAATTAGCTTGATTTTGTAGTGGTGATCGATTGCCAAAAACGACCACAAGCTAACGAAATATGGATATCTCTTTGGACTTTAATTATTTGTTAAATAATATAGTCATATCTAATAATAATAATATCTTTAATAATTTAAGATAAACATAATCATAAAAAATAATCGCGAAATTGTATGCTGCTTCAGCTAGCCAATCTATGCTTGAATGAAAACATACAATAAATTATAGTAATATCAATGCAATCATTGAATCATAAATTATAATAACAAATAAATAATAAGGTATAATAATAATACCACAAAAAACATGAATACACCACTTAAAAGTCAAGTATTGATCTGTGAATTTAATATACATATAATATTATTATACTAATAGTTACAAATATTCATGTAGTAACTAATACAATCTGGTCAATCCAATTACTTCGTTAGTCAATGTTTACTCTAGATAATAATTAATTATTGTGAATCATATTAATGACGTATTTAAAATAGTAAGCAATGCGTTTCAGTGTTTATTAAAACCTACTAATTTGATAATTTAGATTTTTATCCATTCATTCTTGAATATTACATACAATGTAACACTTTTATGCTATGTGCATGATAAAATTATCCCATGGCAAGATAACATTTATATTTAAAGGTTAATATATCGGCAACAAAATAAATAATGATTTGAACCATAGAAATTGCTTTGCAATAAACACACGTATGAAAGTAAACGCAATGTGACAGGCAAAAACCTGAAAAGGTATAGTGTTGTGTGCCCATTGGAAAATAATTTACTTGCGCATGTAAATATCAGCAGAACGAAATTATACTTAATTTTGTCGCATGAAATTTGTGTACAATATATGAATGCAAGTATATATTTTGTCTTAGTTAAAGTATAAGACAACCATAGATGAATGTCTACCGGAAATATGTAAACACATTTTATAACTAGCTTGAAGGGTTAGGATCGACAAGATTTGAATAGCTAATCACAAAACATTATCAACAACTTTTTTTACTAAGTCTAAACTTACATGCAATATACCATTAATAGAGTTTATTTAGAGATATACTTATAGATAGAGTTTTAACTCTAATGATATAAATTTCAATCTACACTACTATTTCGATACCTAAAATCCTTAACATTATATATCCATTAAACATCATACTTAATCAAACAGTCTTAGGTATAAATGTAATAAGTGTTATTGTCAAAAATGTATAGGTACTTTAAAATAATTCGAAAATAGTCACAAGTCATGAAAATAATTTAAAATTGTTATTTTATACTACTTAATAGATAGATACCTAATATATGTATATAAATTTTAGTGAAATAAAACGATTTTCTGTAACTAAAATTTACAAATGAGATGCATTTGAAATCAATATGAGTTGAAAAATTGTCTATTATTATTTTATGCGATATACAGTATAATTATATGCAACAGATCGATACAGATCATTCCATATTTTTGGTTCACATAGCATCATCATTGAAAGATTACAGTTAAAACTAAACAAAAATTCACGAAATATCGCCTATATAGATTGAATCAGATCGATAACGTGACTCACCTCGGGGCACTCGTCCTTGAGTTGGGCGAGAAATATGGGAAGAAGGTGCTCAATTGTGTTGTCCTTGCCAACGAGTGGCGCAAGACACATTAGTGCAGAGGAGAGGGCCGTTTTCACCTGATTATTGGAGTCAGTTGTCAACTCCTTGACAACCGGTAGGAGTTGTTGCATAGCAATCGTCTCCCGACTGTCCTCCGGCAGGGCCTGGGCGAAAGCCTTGAACTTGCTCGCGGTAGCGGCACGCACTTCCGATTCTGGGTCCTTTAGTAGTCCGATGAAGATTTCCTAAAGTAGGGAAACATATTATAAAATCATCTTTTTGACGCCCATCTAACGCCCTTTAGCGTTAACAAAAGGCGTACCAAAATTCACGGACTAATTCTGTAACCATTATTACTCTTTAATAAATATCACTGACATTTAAAACAAAAATACATTGACATATTTTGTATTGAAACAGGAGATTTCATTGACAAATATATTAGTTTAAAAAATGTCATAAACATTTGGTAACTAAAAATGGTGAATAACTTCTGGTAGAGAATATAAATTATTTAAAAAACTCCAAAATCAATTGAAATCAGCAATAGACTCAAAATATTTATTTTAAATAAATATCGTTCAGACACCACTAAGCCATGGTACAGATCATTGTTATTACAGTGTTATTAAAAAGCCACCTCAAATTGAGCAGAGCTGGGACAGATCCTCCTGAGACTGGAAGCAGAAAAGGCAATATGATGGCGGTAAGCAGCGAGAAGCCCGGGAGTGCTCCGTTCAGAACTGAGCGAGAGCGATACTTTTGGCACACAAGATCCCTGGTGAGGGACGGAAACCCCGGCCACCGCGTGTGGCTGCTTGAGAGTTAACCCGTCAGGTGGCGTTAAGGTCAGTGCGGGTAATCACGGCGGAGTCGGCGTTGAGAGAGATGTCCTGGGACATAGCCTTCAGCTTTGCCTGGAAGTCGGCAAGCCACTGATGTCGCAATGTATGGGAACCTATTGGATGTCTACTGTGTGGGTCCGGCTCAGGGCCAGTAGGGAAGACCAAATGTTTCGACATGTAGGGTCGGTTTAGGAGCAGTGGTCTGCTGTCGCCTGGCCAGCAATTGGGAGTCTGTCTGAAAGTAGATCCTTTCTAGGGTCAGGAGGTTTGGGGTCGACATGACGGTTTAGAGGTCGCGGAGGCAGATTGAAAAGGTCGTCTACAGATAATTATGGCCACTGTTCTCTTCTGGACTTCCACAAGTTTTCTGGTGGAGTCCACAGAGTTGGCGAGCCAGACAACAGCGCCGTAAAGGATTACATACCTGTTGTACGTTTAATACGTGGCAGTATAGTGAACCGGTCTTGCACACGTGTTTATGAAACGCAAGTTGGCAGCCTAGCGTGACCCCGAGGAGAGGAGCGAAAATATCGAAGGGGACACAGGGCTATTTTCGAAAAACAAAAGTGGGGCGCATTTTCTCGTTGACTTCCCTTGGGTCGAGGGTGTGGTATGAGACGACCGATTTGGTGAGACTGGGTGTAACCTTCCAAGTTTCGTCAGTTTGCCACTGGTTTGGAGGGTCTCGTTACACTGACGGACAGTGGTGTCCAAGGCGCCGAAAGTGATATCGTCAGCGTACGCAAGGCACAAGCATTGCTTAGAGAGGTCATCCATGTAGATGAGCCAGAGTGTGGGGGCAAAGACAAAGCCCTGAGGAAGGCACTTAATGAAGGCCACAGGTTGTGAGGTAGAGCCTTGCCAGTTTACGTACGCAGGATGGTCGGCAAAAAAGTGGGACACCCACTTCGTGAAGCAAGGATGGATACATTTTCTATAGCCATCTTTAAAATTTTGTCATAGGCCTTGCTGAAGCCCGCTGGCAGAAGCGCGGTCCGCTTAGCTGGCTTTACCCTTGGAAAGACCTGTCGAAGATATATTGATAGAGAGCATCATCAACTTCGTCAGCGTCGTTAAGGAGAAAAGTCTCGAACAAGACAATGTTGGGCCCAACATGACTCAGAACAAGTTACGGGTTATAGTTACACTTCGATACACTACCTCATTTGCCATATAGCCTAGATCGAGCGTCATTTGACTCTGTCTGGCCGTCTACAATGTTTACAGTAGACCCTTATAGAAAGGTTTGTAACCTGTAACCTTTTATAATTTCGTATTTGTGTTCTAGATTTTAGTTAGACTGATAAATGCGTAAAAGGATACTGTATCAGTCCTACCTATAACTTTTGGTACGCCCCTCGTAGCGACGATATTTACAGAATGCGTTCTCGGTATCACCGACTCATGACTTTCAAGATAAATATACTATTTAGATAATTATACCAATCACCAATAACAATCTGAACCAAACTTTAAATTAGCACACTTTTTAACATAATATTATATTTAATTATTAAACAATCAGCTAGATATACATACATATATCAAATTGAACATTTTAACGTACACAGAACAAATAACACTAGGGAATGTTAAAATGTCTCAGAATAATTTGTTTTTATTTCTGATAGTTTATAATATAAAAGTATTTTTTATTATCAATTAGAAACACACATATTTTGTTGATCTCAACAATTAAATCATATAATTATATATATTTATTACTTATCAAACTATTGGCGAGTTTTATCTTATGTACATTGACATAAATGAATTCTAAGAACAGTAAATATTATTCATAACTCATTTGAAAAGAATAATACATTAATTAACATGTACTTTGGAATTCATTTGAGTATTTTTTAGAGTAAGTTTAAGTCATATTAAACAGTATTGACGACTAAGAAAAATGTAAACAATAAAGCAGGATTAAACAATTACGAAGTATAATATATTATAATATGTAAATAATGTATATTATACTAGTATACATACAAATTGTGTTATAGTGTTGAGAGTTATTGTACAAAGTATAGGTACAATTATGGAAAGAGTTATTTGACAGATATTTTGATTCATTAATCTTTCCTATTGCAATTTAATATAAATTGCGAGAAAAGCTACAAAAAAGAAGCCTATAAACAGATATAAGTCGTACATAACACAATCGTTTTCACCAGTAACTTACGAATTAAACGTTTTAAAGACGTTATTAAGAGAAATTCCTGTGTCAATCAAAGAGGCTCTCCAAAGTATTTTTTTCAATATTATTATAAACCTGTCGCTACCGGATATTGTGTAGAGTACTTAATATTCACATTAACAAAACGAAATGTGGAAGGTATGCCATATTTTCTATGAGGGCGCATTTCTTTCAACAACTACAAATTTTGAAAAGTAACCCAGAAAATTGCTTAAATTTAGCAATTAATAAAAAATATATATAACTTGAATTTAGTCAAAATCAAATAGAAAATGACAATGTTGCATTTAATAAATTTTAAGGTTTCAACATACAACTAAAATAATATCTTTATTACTCAAAAATAGGAAAAATTTAAAATCAACGTAGAAAAGTTTTTGGCAATGAAACCAAATAATATCGAAACCGGTTCTGTTGTTTCTCTTTGTGTTGAAAATAATTGATCCCAATAGTTTCAATAATTAAGAATTTTTCGATATCAAATATTTTTTAATAGTAGAATAAGGACTGTTCATGCGGTACTTACACAAAAACATTAACACAAACTCACAATAAGGTGCTGCTTAGTGATGGCTGGACCGAAGGACTTTTGAAGCTCTGTGATTTTGTCAGCAACCATGTTGCGAACTCGCCACGACTTATCCGAGCCTGAGCGTTTGACAAAGTCGAGGAGATGCCGCTCAATCTGATCCTTAGAGAGGCACTCGGCGACGCTGACGGCAGACTCTAGAGCGAGGACGCGAACGGAGTCCTGCTCGTCGTTAGAGAGCTGGGTGAGGGAGGGAATGAGATCGGCGGTTACTGCCCCCGGTTCCATTACCTTGGCCAATTCGCCCAGACGTGAGGCGGCCGCGCGACGGACCATCGGCGTGTCGTCACTAGGTGGGCGAGGGTAGAATATGTTATTCTGTAGTTTCAAGTAAATATCCATAATAGATTTCAAAATGTAGTTTCATAATATATCTATTACTCAAATAGTAAAATACAACAAAAACAAAACAACTTTTTCACGGTCAGAAAGTTTGAGCATTGATAAACGAATACAGAAAGCTATATTTAGCAAGACGAAACGATATAGCATCTAATGATAGTAGAAGTAGACCCTATTTAGTTTGTACACCATAACAAAAGGCACTCGTTATAGTTCCCGCACATATTTCCGTAGTCCATAGCTTAGACCTCCGTATCTATCCGTAGATTATAAGGCAAAAAGCTATATTATATAGAGGTATAGGAAATTTACCCTTAGTCGCCTAAAAAGTTTGCTTATCGATAAATGAATTGAAGTTTAATTTAGGAATTCTTAGACAATTTTTACTGTTATGAGCTAAATAATGCCTTGAGTGATGCTTTGATTATAGCATTTTTTATTTGTATTTCCTTGATACATAACAGAGAGAGAGAGAAAAAGAGCCAAACATATTTTTCTACTAGGAACAGGACGCTATTAAACATCTAATTTAAAATGTATAGGTTAAACGTTTAGTCATGACTATAAGACAATTTTAGTTGTTATTGTTATAATATGTGTATCTTATTTCGGAGTAACAAACAGACTAATGGTACAATCATATGTTTTCCTTCACTTAGAAAAGCTTGGATCGTAAATCACAAGACAAGTAGTAAACAGCTAGACCTTATTAGTAAAGTTATTCAATTGCACTTTTCTGAAAAAAAAACGAGGATTTAAAACATAATAGTTGGCCATAGCCTTTTTGCTTCAACATTTATATATGTGAGGTAGAATACATGTATGTACGTATGTGTTATGCTATACATGTTACGCGATAGAAGGTGCGGTAGATGTAGTTGTTGTGCATCAGATCTATCTATTTTTCTTGTTAAAGTTCTTCCAAAGATATTTTAGGAGATCCGGCACAGGTCCATCATTGTACTGGTGTTGTTATCCCTCCTGAAGTTCTCCATTTTAGGGTTCGGTTAGACTTGATTTATGTTTACTAGCTTGTCAGTAATTACTATCTAAACGATGCAAGTATTTTGTTAACACAAAAAGGATATTTAAATTACAGTTCCCTTAAGCCGTTTTATAGTGCTATTTCACAGTTAAAGTTAATATATACACAAACAACGTCTTTAAGACGAGTATACTTAATATTAAGTAAATTAAGCGGACAAGTTGTGTATCTCATTAAAGTAGAAAAAATCTAATTTTTACTTTCATTCTGATTGAAAATTTCAAAATTTTCGCAATTACTCTGTTTTCCTTTTTTTCGGATTGATAAATAGTGAAGTATTTAAATTTTCAAATGAGGTAAAAATAGGAAAATAACGAAAGAATAAAAGGTGTTGTATTTAACCTGAAGTTTAAAAATCTATCAGTCACAGTCGACTCTAAAGAAGGATATAAGATAAGATAAAGAGGAAACAAAAGAAAGGGATACTATATAACAAAATGACTAACGAAAGAGAGATACACTAAAGGTAGGAAAGACTGGCTGCTTCTAGATAGAAGAGAAGAAAACTTCCTAGCGAACGACAACACAGCAAAGATAATAAAACCAAAACCTGAAGAGGAGGAAAGAATGTCAGACATCAACCAAGCTATAATACTTGTACATTTAGTACAGATCTAGGAAATAAGAAAGTGAGAAGAATGCCCGAGACTGTTAAAATATGTTAGACAATGCCAGAGTTCAGTTACAGATTTATAATGTTATGTAATCTAATAATTTAATTTAATAATTCTAATGTAATGTAATTACTACATCATTAATTTATTGTAAAGTAATGTTTTTGTAGTCTCAAAATTTTAATTGTATTATTTTAAAAGTTCATCTAAATATTATATATCAGTTGTCGCTTAAAGCAAATAATTTATACATTGGCATTTGCACTCATTAATACACTGAGTTGACCTTGAAATAGTACAATAATTTAAAATGTTGCTAAAATAACAAATGCAGCAAATAAATCTATTAAAAAGGCATAATAATATCAAACTAATGCTCCTAGAATGATTTTGCCGCATAGTTCGAGGTTTATCTTTTAAAAGTTATTTTACTACAAAGTAAATAGTTCCAAACGACTAGAATGTTAAATTTCCGACGTTTCAATGGTCTATTTGCATAATACCTAATTGATCATAATGCTGAGCCTGGCCATAATTTAACACATTCAGTGGGAGGAATATATAAAATGCAAAGAATGCGTGAATAAATAGCTGTATGAAGTAGAAGTAAAAATAAAAAGGTATAATTATTTCATCTAATCTTAAATCGATATTATACACATTAATAAAATTTGGAAGTAAAATATATTTAATATTATGTATTTAGCCAGCGTTAAAAAGCAAATCGAAGACAAAAATTTCTTTAATCAACTATTTTATAATAATGATTTAAGTAAGATCTAAAGTACCAATCATGGATATGAGTTGTATATTTTATTTTAAAACCAATGTAATTAATGTAGTAAAATTATAACATAAGCAGATGTAAATTTTGGGTAAAGATTTTAGAATATTCCAACAATGGGGCAAACTTTCGGTTGAAGTACATATTAACATCTAATGTTAGTTATCTTGGTGAGTGTAACATATGCAAATTGATCGAAACGACATACACGAGTCGACATATTGTCGATGGGGTATAATAACTGGAAAACTATGAGTTTGAGATCTGTGAGCTTAATATATTATAGCTTAAATCAAAGAAAACTGAGCAGTGTAGAAAAAAGCCGCCGTGTATACCATAATAATAATATACGAGATCAAGCGAGACATACAAACAGAGATGGTTGTGAGAGAGAAAGAAGAGGAACTTCCATTCAGAGATGAAATAATCGATTCCAGCTCACGTTCAGTTTAGATTTCTTGCAGTCAATGCAGCTACTAGCTGTAGATAGGCTATACACTGCCGATATTATATCTTTCATTGATGACAAAATGAAATTCTCGTTTTTCACTCCTCTTAATCCTACTATAGCTATGATTACCTATACTTACGCCATATAGGCAGTAAAATATAGAGGCTTCTTGGAGCAATATATACTACTATGAATAAAAGCTAGCTACCTCAACAGAGCATTCAATTGTTCAAAAGGTTCAATAGTCTCTCACAAATACACTTAAATGGCGTAGAAAATACACTACGGTAAATCACCTAATTAAATAGAGTCGTATATTTTGCAAGCAAGAAAAACAAGTGAAGCCCAACATAATCCGCACCGTTCAAGTCTTTCTTTGTGTTCCTTTTAGTTAAGGAATTAAGGAATTCTTCATTTTGCGGATAATTATAGATTCTCTTTCTTTTCCTATTTATTTCCTTACCTTCTTCCGCTGTACAGATCCAATATCTAAATTCCTCTAATTAAAATTTTAATGAGAATCGAACCTAATGGACTTTTTAACATTATCAGGCGAAATTGTAGGTTAAAAGTTTAGCCCAGACTGAAAAAAAATTGGAATTATACTGTCACACAGCTAACGATTTCAACGCTATTTTGATTTAATTAATCATATATAATAAGTGTATATCCTAACTATAATCTTGATATGAAAATTATACATGAGTTTTTCTTTCGGTCAGAAGGGTCAAAGTAGCCCACGTTTACAATACACTGTTAATTGAGAAAATAACAATAAAGTTAATATCAGTGAAACCTATTACATATTATTATATAATAATATTTAATAATGAAAGAAAGAAAAACCTCTCATAAAGTAAAATAAAGTTAATAAAATGTAATAAAAAAACCAAGCTTACGAACTAAACAAAAGTTCATAATTATGGGAAACTTCGTGTATCCATGATAATAAACTTTTGTTAAGTTAGAAAGCTAGGTTTTTTTAATTAAATTGTATTAAAATTATTACTTTACGAGTGGTTTTTCTTTCATTTTCAAAAAGGTGATAAGTACTTTTTTCCCCACATCAATATACAATAGTATCATTACTTACTCATGAATATGCTTAAATCTAAAAGTATAAATTTACTTATTTTCAATATAATTTTTTTCGAATTAATATATATAAATGATGTCATAAATTAGCTGGATCAGCAATGTACTAATAAGATTTCAATAATTTATAACGCAAATACATTGTGTTTCGATATTTGCAATCAAGACTGTCAACAAACTGACTATGGCCGTATTCATAAAAGTGAGATCGATCTCTTATCTTTATTCATAAAAAAAGCATGAGATTCTTTTTAACGAGATTAAGATAAATGTATGAGATTTACGCATTATCTCAGATTCATATTCATAAAACGTATAATATTAAGATAGATCTCAGAAAAACACAAGACACCTATTTTGGTCTCTCACAAATTATAATAATGCTATATATATGTAAATGTCTATGTAAATATGCCTTAATATCTTGTTTAAGTTCAGTTTATCATTTTGGTTTCGATTTTCGATTCGCATTTTAATTAATATTACTTATAGTCGTACTTACTATATATACGGAAATATATAGAATCTTTTACTATCAAAATGACTAATATTAGAAGAGAACTATTAGAGGACGGAATGGTAGTAGAAGAGTGGGAGGATGTGGGGGAAAGTGATGAACAAGTTGACAAGGATATAGCAGAATATTTTGTATTTGTTGAGCTATTGGGATGCAACAGAGTTTTATTAGAAAAATCGATGAAGCCCATTGACAAAGAACTGAAAAAGAAGAGTTTAGTGACATTTAGATTGGCATACCAACAGCATATGGGCAGAGATATTGAAGATGGCCCACTGATGAAAAAAATTACAAACATGAAGCATAGACTGAAAATAAAAGTTGATAAGAACAAAACAGGGAATATACCCATCAAATTAAATGAGTGGGAAGCCAAATTACTCAAACTAATGAATGCAGATGAAAATCCTGTCTTTGCCAAGATACCAGGTTTGTGTGTTTATTGTATCTAAATATTGCATCTAAATGTAATCTGTGTCAATTATCATGTTGAAGGATGTGTTAGTGTTGGGATGAAGAGAAATTTAAGCACAGGTAAGTTAAAATAAATTAAATACAGGGTTGCACGATTTTTGACTAACATAATTTTAGGAGATTTTAAGGAGATTTTCAGTTTTTTTAGGATACTTTGAGTTTTTTAAGGATATTTACTTGTAATTTTGGATTATTTTAAGACTATTTTTAAGCAGTTCAGCATTACTTGTTAATAAATGTTGTGAATAAAAAATTAATTTACCATTTTTTAACAAAATCTAAGTTATTTTATACTCTTTAGTAATTAGTATCTACTAATTCAACAATAAATTATCTTGTTTAAAAATAATAACCACTTTAATTACAATAGATTTAAATATGAAATTAACAAATATATAAAATATGTAATATGGTACTAAGAACAATGTAAGAAAATATGTAAATGCAAACAGTCAATTTGTCACTATGAAACATGAAATCTGTGGTATGAATGTAAATTGAGTATATCTCATAATTCCCTGTCAAATAGATAAGTAATGATACACCCTTTTGGCATTATTTTTTGACTATAAGATTTAATCAAAGAAAATGTTCAATTATTGTTTTAAATTTATTTTTAAACATTTATAATTATAGATTGTATTTAAATTATCTTTGCTTTTTTCAATGTTAATCCTACTAAAAAATTTTTTAGTTAAAATTACATATCAAATGTTAAAAGTCATTACTGTTTTTACTGGTAAAAATACCTGCTGCTGCAATCGATTTGAATAAATTTTCCATTAACTAATTATTAATCTATTTATATGGATTTTACATATTCTGTTAGTAAGTGACATATAGCGAATGAAATAAATGGACGTAAATTAAGCTATAAACTATTGGTGTCATTACCTACTCATTATTAGGTACACAATTTTCTTTCTATGTATTTAGTTATCCATTTTTATGGAGACAATTTTAATGTGGATTTTGCTCAAATGCGGCATAATTAGGTGTGTTTTTACTCTATATCTCTTAACCTTATCTGTGAATCAATTTCGTTAACCTTTCAGAATTAATATCTCCTCTCCTTTCTAGGGGTGACTTCACAAGAACCTTTCTCATATATATAAAGCAGCTCATTATTAAAAAATCTACAGCTCACAAAAAAATTCCAGTCCATTAAGCTGCACTATTGCAATCTAGGAAGTTCATACCCCAAAAAAACATTTTTTAAGCCTTAATTTAACGCTATATTAACATTTTTAAGGTCCGAAATCAGTAGTATCTTTTTCATATCCAGTTCTAAATAACTTACAGAGATGAAAAATAGCCCAAAAGGATGGTTTTGCGATATTAAAAGTTCCAGAATCCGAAGGCAATCGAGTCAATATATTGAAAATTAACTTTTCCATGGATATTTCATTATTTTTACATTCAGAATCGAACCGAAAATGATAGTTTTTGCCGATTTATGAAGTAATTATTAAGTCGATTTCATAATTTCGAAAGCTGAAAATTATTAATTTTATTGTGCATGTTTAAAAATAAAAATGTTTAATATTTTCAAAAGAAAACTTTCCATAGAATTTTAAAAGTAAAATTTGGGTATGTTTATTTAAAAAATTTGAACATCGAAATGAATATATTTTATAGTTGATGTATTGACAAACAAACAAACAAACAAATAAATAAGTAAATAATTGATTGAGTTTGATTGACTATCTTTTTTAGCATGCAAAAAATATTCATTTAAAAAATATATTAACTAAATTGCTTATAAAAGATCAGCGTTAATTCCAAATCAAAAATTCTTTCACTCAAAAGTTATAAAAAATATGTTTTAAATTACTGCATTTTTTATCCACGCATTATCATATTCACGATTTTGGCCAATTTTCTGAAGAGCCTTCTGTCGTCTATTTATATATCAAGCTAAAACATTGCATACATCTATCTTTAGCGATATTCTATCAGTTATGAAATTCTGCTAGAAATTAAAATCGGTTAAATTTAAAAATGAATTGTTTTAATTCTTAATTTCATCAAGATTTTGGTATTTAGTTTTTGAGCAATTTGGTTAAATATTTGTAATTAGCGTAAAATATTGCATCCGGACAACACTTGTGTATGCATATAGGTCCTTGTACGTATACGTATTATTCATCCGAAATGTCTTACGATTATATTTATAATAATAAAAATTGGGATTAACACTTTTTATTTGAACGTCTCATAATAGCTAGGTGGATCAATTTTTAATTTGGCTATTATTGAATTTGCAATGTCCTTCAATAATTGATTTATTTGGTGCTAAATTAGTCTTTGGATAAATTAATAAAATTTTGGTTAAAATATCATCTTTTCCTTACGATTGAAATCAGTGAAATTTTGGAGGAATAATAGATTATGAGCGAATCATTTGAAGTTTGTAATCGCCTTAGAGTTTCATAATAAAGACAGTATTGGAGAAATAATTCTTCTTCCTCAGATTAAGATCAAGCTAAGGAAGGCTTCCGGTAAGCGTATTTGTGAAATATATGTTAAACTAAAACAATACGATGTTTTAAGACTTCTTAGCTTAAGCAAACGGAATTTGTAAATAAATGTTATATTATTAATAAATTATACATGCATTTATTTATGTTTTTCATATTGTATTCAGTAAACTACATAGTTGGTTTTAAGATAGTGATTTTAGTATTATTGTTCATTATTAAGTGTTAAGCTAGAAATATGTATATACATAGTTGTAATTTTCTATAACCGTTATTTAACTGCTTCAGAATACGATTATTAGAAGCACAGCGACTTTTATATATATAATTAGGAAATTATAGTTTAGATATTGAGTAATAAATTTAAATAAATTGATTTGAATACAAAAATCAAATATTTGGTGATATATTTTAAGTTATGTTTTAAGCATATTTTATTATTTTTTCGTATGAAGACGTTTACATACATTCGCAGCAGGGTTTTTTCAGCTATCAACACGATTGAAAAGATATTCTTTAACCGCTAAACACAGTTATGTCTTGTTTTAAGGTCAGGGCGAAGTGCTGATTGAAGTATTCAAATTCGCTTAGTTATAAACACTTGTCCACCTTATATTTGTAATATCCATTCTTCAGC
This sequence comes from Invenusta paracnida, assembly GCA_036023295.1. NCBI lineage: Eukaryota > Metazoa > Platyhelminthes > Proseriata > Coelogynoporidae > Invenusta > Invenusta paracnida. Next base: position 4,268 of record JAYRBW010069495.1, on the reverse strand, counting down.
ATACAAACTCCTCCACCTTTCCCACTGGTTTAAAAAGGTCAGTCGATTCTTCCCTCAAATGCCGCATATCATTATAAAAGCATTACCCAGTTATAATTTAAATAACCGAAAAACTAACTCTGTTAGAAAATGCATATATTTTACACGTGTGTACCTACGTCATGTACAGATACACATAATTGTAAATAAGATTTATGATTAAACATGCATTAATCAGGAGCACACATGTTATAAATCAGTAATAACACTAGTTTTAAGAGTTTTTCCCATTCATACAGTTTTGTGCCTTCAAATATACCTGTATCATTGCTCGCGAAATAATATATGTAACTTATTTTTAGACATAATTTAAGTTCAGCAAACGACATAGAATTATTATGTGTGTATAAGTAAATGTAGCAAATTTGGCAGAACGTTTTGTCATTAAAATTGTAGATTATATTCGGCTTAATAAGGAGGAAATTCTGCTTCTAAGGAGTCATATACAAGTCATCAGTAAAACTATTTTAACCAATGTGTTTACACGTTTGTATTTTAAAAGGGAAGAATATATTAGTGATAATGATGAAAAGTGGTCTTACGCTTATCTTATAGTAGTAAGAATATCAAAGTGTAATACTATATATATAGTGTTGAAGCAACATTTATGAATAGAACATGCTTATAAGGAAGTATATAAGTTGTTAATGTATTGTTTTTACCCTATCTATACCGGGCTATTTAACGTAGGTATCCATATCCCAGAGGGGGGGGCAGGCTCATTCGCCCCGCACCCCCCTATAATTTTCAATCTCCCTGGCAGAGTAGAGTTTTGAAACTTGGAATATAGATAAACGAGGATGTTTTGTAACACATTCATTGAAAAATAAAAAAATGATTAAATTAATTTTTTTTAAATAAAGTTTTTTTAGTAAAAAATTATTTTTGTTAAAAAATAGCAATATATTACAAATGTAACAGTAAATTATGTAAACAATAATTTACTTTTATTAAGTATTAAAAAATGAAACATTTTCATTGATTTTGAAAATTAAAATATTTTTTTTTACATAAATGGTATTTTTTAGGAAGGTCACGTGACCATCCTGGCCTATATGGTCACGTGACCATCCTGGCTTATAGGGTCACTGACAATCCTGGCCTATAGGGTCACTGACCATCCTGGCCTATAGGGTCACTGACAATCCTGGCCTATAGGGTCACTGGCCATCCTGGCCTATAAGGTCACTGACCATCCTGGCCTATAGGGTCACTGTAATGAATATAGCGCTCATAGTAGTGAAACTTCATTTTAAGAAAAGTCACGAAAGCTTACTCTACTTAAATTTTTTATTATAAATTGCCAGCGAAAATAAAAGAGTGGGGAGGGGGGGGGGGTGCAGAGGGTTAGAGTAAGAAAACAGTGATGTAACAGTATGATTAAATATTGGAAAACCCACATTAAAAATGAAAAATTATTATTATAAGAGAAGTTTGTGTTAGTTACAGTTACTACCCATTATCAACATATTGTGCTATTTTTCGTATTAGATTGATAAAGAAGTAACTGACCGAAATATCTCTTCGAATACATACCTATTATTAATTTCTAGCATTATATATGCTAATGGTCCATAAAATATTTTGAATAATTATTTCTTCGTGAAAACGGAATTCCTGACTTATTAAAAGTCATTAAAACAATTATAAGAATAATGAATTGAAAAATAATTATTGGGTGGTTACTTATGAACAATTATGACAATATTTCATGCAAGATCATTTAAAATGCACAATTTTTGAGGAAAATAACAGCTATTATATATATATGAGTTTACATTTTATTTTTAGAGTACTATTATTATTTATTAGTCTATAAATTATTATTATAGTTTATTATATTTATAGTAGACTATTAATTTAGTTTATTTATATTTTATCACAATTAATTAACCATTCTTTTTTGGATTTGGAAAGAAATTACACATACATCGCTTATATACAAATAAACCTACCAGATTGGTGATTTATTGACTTTTTCTATTTTATTTATTATTTTATGAACCTTATGGTAAAATCTTCCGAAATATACATAGATATCTATTATAGTTCAACATAGATTTCAAAATTTTGTATGTCGACAAATATGTTTTTGATAATATATATATTATCATAGACAAACATCTTATATTTTCTGCAATTTATACACAACTAATTCATTATGGGTATCACGTAGTAGGTTTTCAATTTATGTATGAAAACATAAATGTTTGTAAGCTATTAAAAGTCAAAGATCAATTATAATTAAGAGTTTGTCGAATTATTGTTTGTAATAATAATATTTTATTGATTCACAGTCTATTAAAAGAGATCATTTGAATACCTATCCGATTTTCTACAAATCTGAGAATATAAAATAAACGAGCTAATTAATTTTACACCAGTAGAGATAACGAGTGTATTTGTTAAATGAAATAAATCCGAAGGTATTTTTTCATCATTTTCAATAGCTATATTCGGTTTGGTATACACACATGCATAGGTATCCTCTAAAAAGTTATTTGATTAGACTTCCTCTTGAATTACACAATCCATCAAAACACAATTTCATTTTGGTCAACTTAATAGTGCATGAGAAACAAAATCCAGTTTAGGTCATGTATTTGTTCCAAATAAATTCAAGTTGTTATATATTTAATTTTTGTACACTTTGTGATTAAGTTAATTTATTTATATTACAAAATTAAACAAGAGATATATTTTAATGTACATAAGTAAAAGTGTAGGGCATCCTTATTATCCTAATTGTTTTTTAATGTTCATATACACGTCTATTACATTTCATATTTTTATTAGAAAATTTGTTCTAAAAGTCAATAAAAAAATACAAAATCTGTTTTATCACTTAAGATTAGAAATTAGAAATTTAAAATTCAAATTTAATTTAATTTGTTATAAAAGTCAACAAAAAAAGACAAAATCTGTGTCATCATTTAAAATATAAAAATGATTATAATATAATAGTGTTTAATACATTGATCAATAATTTAATCCTTTGATCATTTGATTTGACTTTTTTAATACCATTTTAAGTATCTATAATGTTTTTTTTTATATACTTATACTGAAACCATAAGGATTGATAAACCATAGATAATATAATTTTAGAATTGCAGTATAGATTAAAAGAGAAACAGAGAAATTACATTAATCTCTTCTGATACTATAACTGATATTTTGATTATGTGAAAAAACCGACAACAATTATGAAGTCACATCAAATCTCTATAAATTATATTTTGACAACAAATTATCATAGTGTATGTACACTGATAATAAATGTATTATTTAAAAAAAAAGTTTATAATAAAGCAATACAGCAACAATTATTCATTTAATAAACATTTTTATATGTATTAATTTAATTATTGTCGAAAGTATTAGCTACACACAAATTAATGGTATTTGTCCTATTATTTAATGAAATAATCATCGAGAAACTTTGTTTCACCTAAAAATACATTAATTCACCAAATCCGATTAAAAAGAAAATTTTAATTGTACTCGTATATTTGCATTTTGTATTTAACTGTATTCTTGAAACTGACAGATGTAAACAATAACTAAGCAACGATTGTATAATACCTTCAAAATTTCACCTTTTTTCTGTTACATAGCTTACCTTTAATTGGGTAAATTAAATATTTTAGAAATGTAATAAAGATTTAATAACATTATACAAGGGCAAGATCATTATTCGATTTCTAATGTACCCATTTACTTTCCTATTTGTATCGCCAATTTTTATAGCCAATGATGTAGGTATGCATTATTATAGTAAATTTTATATAGTTTTCTCGCTTTATTAGATTTTGTGCAAAGGAAGCAATAAAGATTACGGAAATAATCTTTCCCATTTATTTCATCCTATACTAAATTTTCCGTAGGCAAGCAATAAATTCTTCGGATTAACTAAAGTTATGAATAAATTTTTATTTTTATTTTCTCACAACTGGTGCAATTGCTTTGAAAAAATTGCAAAAAACATTAAGACACAAGACTATTCATAATTCTAAAAATTAATAACTATATTTCGCATTATTTGCTTATAACTTAATACAAGGCATCTATATATAACTATACATGTATTTCCAGTATATTACTGGTAGTGTGACGTTTTGTATATATTAGTACTAGTAGTATGTCCACCAGTTTGTATACTTAGTTTAAGATGTATTCTTAGTTTAAGATCATATACTTAAGTAGTAGTAGGTGTGTTTCAAGAACAA